>VDFB02379711.1:23695799-23855317 GCA_007258455.2 Sequoia sempervirens | reverse complement strand
TTTGTGTGTGGTCTAGTACTATTGGGTATTCTGGTTATTTGAGTTATTAGCTTGATTGATTTTATATTAAATAAAAGATTACTAAGGTTGAAAAATATTTGGTATTTAATTAAACATTTTAATATATATTTGCAGTTTGATAAATAAATAATTACTAATATTTTTTATTAGTTTAAATAAATTAAATATCCTAAAGGAGATTTAATAAGTATAACTAAAATAAAGATATTTAAAAGAGGGGTAGTTAGCACTTGTCGGAGGATTAAAAAAAATGGATGCTTAAAATAGAAGTTGTATGCTAGAATGAATGGAGGAAGAGTAATTAAATCAGTTAGAGTTAACTAAAGAGGGGAAATTGGAGTATTTTTCTTTGGGACAAAGAAACTAATTCTGGATTCTTTGTGGTAAACATTCTTCTTGGGGGGTTCTTGAAAAAATTTGGTAGTAAGTCTAGGAAGCTTTGGGAGATTGGGGGTATTTCGCAGTATTGTGGTTTTCTTTAAAGTTGGAAGCTGGAATTGGTAGTAGCAGGCTAGGATTAAGCTTTACAACACAACTTCTTTTGACAAGCAGCAAAATCCAAGTTCCACCATTTGTTTCTAGTTTATACTTTGTTTGAATTTGGATTTTGAATGTTGTGCTATTGAAATATAATAGTTACTTGATAATTTTTGAGTCTGTGAATTTAATAAAAGTAATGTTGAGCATTGTCAAGTTCCCTGGAATACATTTCGTTAGCTTGGCTCTCTATTTCATTAAATTGCATTCGAAGAGATTCTTGTTGAGCTGAACAATAGAATTGTTTTATTTCACTAGAGTTGTCGCCATGGTATCTTTCACATGCTTCTGTCAGTGGCCAAAACCGTAATGATTACAATAGATAGTAAATATTGGAAATTGGAAATATCACCATCCTCTTGCATTATTATCAAAACCCATATGTTATCCTCAAGACTGAAGGGAAATGGCTTCTCACATATTGTAACCGTAATCATCCCAAACTTGGAGGAAGCTTGGATCATGTGCCTTCTTTGATGTTGTCAATGAGCAGATTGTCCAAATGAGATGAATTATTGAATACAAACTTGTCTTCTACTGGCTATTTAGTCTGACCGTAGCTTCCTCCTACTATTTGTATTTTATTACAATTTAATTTCCTTAACCACCATCCTCTTTGGCATGACCCCTCCTAGTTTTTGAAATCTACTTTTTCAATATTGGTTTATGTATTCTATACCCTACGCCACCCTTTTCCTTACACTATGATTTTATTTCACCTACTATTCAACTAGCACTTGCACCCAGGGGAGGTTCAAGGAAAACGCTGATAGGATATTAAAGGTTTGCAACCAGAGAATGAAGGATTTCTTATTTATCTTTATTGCTCATTGCAAAGTAAAAAATTAAAAATGCTAGTTGGAAAACACAAAGCTGTTTGAAAATTTTCAAATACTCTAGTAAAGACTTGCTGAAAATTGTATTAAAAACAGTGATGAGCTGTTCATAAATTTTGAAATCCCGTAGATAAGACATGTTGGAAATTGCTTAGAAAATAGTACAAGACATGCTGGAAATTGTTTTTAAACCATGAGATGATCAACAAAGTATTTGTCTATCCTGATGCAAACATAGTGGTATAGTCTCCATGCACTGTCTAAATATTGAAGCGGCAGTAAATAGTAGAATAACTTAAATCAAGCTTGTATGAACTTGTATGAACATCATGTGAACTTTAGCTTTGGAAAATACTGAATAAGTCCCTTTGAAAAACTTGCATCAACATCATGAATAGATAATCAAGATAGTCTATGATACGAAAGAACATCAACATGAGCTTTGGAAGTATGAACAACATGGCAGACATCACTATCTTTCTGTCATAGGAAACATCACTGTCTTTCTGTCATATGTTCTCCATATGAGTACAAAAGGATATCACTTTCATGGATTAACTCCCAAGGTTAAGCAGTGCCATTATTAAAATTTAATAGCACTGTGAGCATTGCTGTTTATAGAGACTAGAACTTGACAATCTACACTGTCACATGAAAATAACATAGCTATTTTACCAAGAACCATCACCATGCATTACCTTGTTAAGTTGATCAAGACTTTCAATATATTGATATTGTTATCAGACTTGTGCAATTGAAAGCATACCAAACATATCAGGGTCAAGTATGTCAAGATAGTAGGGCAGTGTAATCCATGTAGACAAAACAACAGTGTGCATAAACAATTAGTTTAAAACCATAATGGAACTTGTGATATAGGAATTCACTGTTAACTGAGAAGACGTCAAGTGAAGTCACTGTTGGAGTAGTAGCATAGTATGGGCCATTCTTAGAATATATACGAGCCCATGAGTTCTGTTGGTAGCTCATCAAATACAGCTACCCTTATTATATCTATAGCATGAGCCCTATAATTTAGATGCGTTGCAATAGAGTGTTGTTAGATGAGAAAAAAATGTACTTCTAAAAATGCTACAACATATGTAATTAAAGTGATTGCAAAAGAAATCAAAGGATTGTTTGGATGAAGAGCTGAAATCTGGATTTGTTCATGTCTTCTACATCTGATTGGCCGCCTGTATAACAAGAAAAGGTTGTAATTGATTAGTTTGACTAGTTCTCCTATAGATTTAATAAATTTAATGAAATGCTCTCAGAAAATATATTATCCTACCCATTACCCATAATAAAATTTTAATTAATCAAATCTGAAAAATTTAAAATTTAAAAATAAATTGTTATGGTCTTAGTAAATATAGCCTACATTTGTATAACACATGTATGATATACAAACTATACAATACAGAATACAGTGAACTTTAGAAGTACTTTCTTAATGTGTTGTACACATAACTAATGACTTATCATGCCCATAGTTCCATAAGTTTAAAATTGGCTCAGGACTGTTCCTCTTTCTCTCATACGCAATGGAAATTGTCGATCAAATTCGTAATCTCAATTACAGGCAAGTAAAAGAAAATTGAAAAAAATCAATACTCAACCTAAAAGGTAATATTTATTAACAATTCAATAATCAATAGTCTCAAGCTACTGGTCATAAAACACACCAACAATCTGTTTAGGTTCAGTTTCTAAAATGCTCTCAATCTCTTGTCTAGTTTTTCAATCTATTGTGGAGCATCTGTTTAGATGTGGAGACCCTGAGATGCATCTGAGACTCTATATTTTGTTAGTCCCACAAGGTAAAGAATGGCTCCTTCAAGAGCATCACTATAATAGAAACCATACCCATAAAGTATTCTTCATAGGCATGCACTTGCCAACTATTTTTTCTGCTATTGCTACTTGGGTTAATGCAAGTGAAGGTGAGAGTAGAAGGATAAAAGAGTATTTTAGATAGAGGATTTGTAAGGCAACAAAAGAGCTGAGGAGGTTGGTGTTTTCTGGTGAAGATATTATGCAGTAGGAGTTGGACAAGTTTTATGTAGAGAGTTGGGGGCATATGAACAAGCATTTAAACTTGATCTGATCTCGAACCCAACCATCATAACAGAGCAGTGACAAAAAATCCTAGGACTGGTTTATTTCTAAATAGAGTGAATGCATTATGTTGGCTCTATATTCATTGTGATTTTTGAAAAGATCAAATACAATAACCAGTCATGCACAAATTCCTCTATGTTGATGCAAACAGATAATTGTAGTATGGATGCTCTGATTTTTCTCTTTATATGCTAGATGCTCTTTTTGATTGCAAAGATTATAAGTGCACTTGATAAATGATTTGGAAGTGAATGGATGCATGTCCTTCAATATAGCTCCAAAGATAGCACTTAACAGTTACTTGGGAAGGGTTGGATCAAAAAATTGCTGAACTGACTTGAGTCAATCCCACAATTGCAGATATGAACCTGGGCAGAAAATGGATAAACTGAGGGTTCGGATAGGTCCTTGCGAATGCATGGGAATGGGATCAATTTAGGCTTGGTTATGTTGGAGCTTTGAGAAAGAAATTGTGCCTCTTATATGCTTGCCATTGCATAAATGGTAAAAGACAACCAGGTCAAAGTGAGTCCAAATCACTTTGCATATACAGACAAATATACACATATTAGTGTATATAAATACATAGGATTGTCTAAAGAGACCCAAATTTCCCATCAGATTTTTTGTAGGGGGCAGTGTCCATGCACTCCAAGAAGTGGTTTGAGTTATTCTATTGTGCATTTCACTTTTGAGGGACTAAACGCATATGCAAACAAATCCAAACCCAACTCATAGACACGAAGAAAGAAGAGATCAAAGCACAAGAAACAAAGAAATAGTTTGAGGAGGCAGAAGTTCCTTAGGAACTAGTTTTGTGCTGAAAGAGAGAATATATTTTAAAGGAATGATAAATTTAGTCAGCAAGAGGACCTGGTTTGAAGGTCTATGACTTTTTAGGCCATGTAAATGTACACAAACATCTAATTATTGACATGGGATTGTTAATTTTTCAGAGCATGGTAAGTAGATCCTACATTCAAAGAAATAACCTGAATTGTAAAGTAGCTTAAAATGAAAAGCTGCAACTAATAAAGCAGTGATGCTGGAATATTCGGCCTATATTCACATATAAACCACAGGAAGCAAAGGTTTCAATGCCATCTTAGTAATAATGTTTAGCATGTCATCAAAATAGCCAGCATGGGCACAAAGGTCAAATAAAAGCCCCTGTGGCTGACATACACCTCAAAATCAGCTTGTACAGCCAAGGTAAATAAAATCACAAACTAAACATCCTAATTGAGATGGAACATATTTCTAAGGAGTTCATGAAAATCTGCAAGCATAGTGGTAATTAATATACAACAAACATGACAATAAGACAGCATTGTCTATTGGAAACAAATAGTTGATAGAATGAAACAAACAATACTTGAGAAATTGTAGGGGTTTCACCACCAGTAGGAGCAGGGGCCATGGTGGGTGGTGTTGCGCCTCCAATATTATTGGGGGTAATTGGGAGCTCATGGTAGAGCTTACTAAAGGTGTATGGATAGAGGATACAGGGGACCTAGATGAAGGGGTTGGTTGTGTGGGGAACATTGTGGGGGTAGCAGTAGATGGTGTACGAGGTGATGTCATTGGATTGGCTATGGTTTGTTGGGGATTCTACAGGACTAACTGTGGGAGTTGTGGGTGTTGGTAGACTGGTTGTGGGAATTGTCACTGCCACTAGGGCCATTGAAGGAGCTTAATCCTAATCAAGCTAAACTATGCATACCCAGAACAATGGAGAGAAGGCATGAAATTTGAAATGAAGAAGAGGCACGAATCTTACCTGTTCAAACAAGAACCAGTGCTGGTGTAGAGCTTGTGAGCCTTGGAGACTTTGAATGGCAGAGGTCAATGATGCCTTCATCTATAAACAAGCTGAGGCATTTATGGAAGTTGGAGATGGTGACCTTAGGGTGGTCAGAGAATGTACAAATGAAAAATTCAAAAGAACATCCTCTGGCATATTTTTGTTACAACATCCTATTAATGCGTTGTGGTTGGTGCAAGAAAAGGAGAGCCACTACCTCAATGTTCACACTAAAGCATTCAATGATCTAAATGGAATGTAATGTTTGTTCCCTATGCCTAACAGTTACCGAATTCTTCAAGTTGGAAAATGTTTGAGCCGCATTTTGAAAAGAAATATGATCTTCTTAGCCCAGTCAGCTGAATGGCGGTTTTGCAGTGTGAACTAGAGATTGCTTCACGGTGGGCATTCCTATTTCAGGCATGAGATAGGTTTTCAAGCTTCTTCTGCACTGGCGATCCTAGAAGTAGAGCCTATCGGCTAATTATTATGTCATGCTCCATATTCCATCTTCAAATTAAAGTGTTATGAGCATAGGTTACACTTGAATCATCTTCAATTTTTTGTATGGCCTCTTCTCTTCAAAATATCATCACCCTCCCTACTGATTGGGAACACCAATTAGATTCTTTCCTTTTGCAAACTGTGGATAGATTTGAGTCCTAGTAGGGAGCTTTTGATTCCAATTTGCATGCCTTATAGTTTAGATATTTGACTGTATGTGTTGGTATGTTCGAAAGTTATATTGGAGGTCGATGTGTCTCTCTCTCTGCCATTTGCCATTGGTAGTTTATTGTAATGGTATCTCATATTTTTAGAAAAAGATATCTTGTGCATTGTAATTGCACTAGTAACCCATAAACCATAACTAAAAGTCAAGTCCCTATTCCTAGCCAACATGTTCTATTGTCCCATTTTAGTGTAGATGCATTAGAAATTATATTCGAGTTTCCTTACATATGTAAATCAAATATTTTGTAGCATGTGTGACGTCCATTGTACAAGTTACCTTATTTCACTGCTAGTAAGTTTGTTCAGTATTTGGATATGTATTGTTGTGGGGGTATTGTAGACACCGAAATTTGGTTTAAGCCTGCGACTTCCATATTCTTCATAATTTGTATTCTTCATGGTCATGATTAAATAATGTCAACTATTTAATTATTCACTTTAACTTTAATTCTTCTATTAATTAAATAATCTTAATTATTTAATTAATTCACATTTTCTTTATTCTATCTGATTAATTAAATAAACGCTTTTTATTTAATTATGTTACTAATTAACCTTATCCTTCTTGTCAAATTAAATAAATTATTATTTAATTTACTTTTTACCATACTTCAACTATAATTAAATAAATTCTTTATTTATTTAATTATTCATTTAAATCCCTTCATCACTTAATTAAATAAATCTTATTTATTTAATAATTATTCAAATATCAAATCTTGAATTAAATGAATTATTTAATTCATTAATTCTATTTTAACGCATTCCTCTATATTTAGATAATTGTGTGAGTTATCTAAGTATTCATTTTGACTCAACTCGACATCTATTTTAATCGCTCAGTTAACTCTTGCTTTAATGTCTGAGTGGCATTCTCGAGTAATCTCTTCGTCAAATCATTCAGTCATCTAGTTCTAACTCAATTACGTGTACATGCGGATTAATTAAATATTCATATTTAATTAATTAAACCTTGTGCGTGCATTTGAACATGAGTTGCATTAAATCCATCTTTATCTTTGTCATGCAAAGATAATTCTTCTATTTTCGAATACCAAACTGGAAGATTAAATCATTTATTTAATCTTTAATTCTATTTCTAATTTATATCACTCATGTCATTACTAACTGTTATCAGAATGCATGCCTAATCAGTTAATCTCAACCATCCATTGATCTTTCAATCCTGGCCTGTCGTTCGAATAATCAATTTTCTATAAATTGATTTGTCATTCTTTATTCCAATCTCTCTCGTGAAATCTTATGACTTTTGAGAGCACTTATGTTGAATCTTCGATGTTTTGCTAAAATCACTATCATAGGCTATACTTGCACAAACTTAAGAAAAATCTGAGGGAAATTGAGATGATTCATGGAAATACGTTTGAAATTGGTGAGATTGTTCTAGTTTTGTTCACATTTTTACTTTCCTTTGTTCTTTGTTGCTTAGCATTAGATTTGCATTTAGATTTAGCATTGCATGTTTTCTCTAATCTCTTTTCTTTCTGCACTTTCTTGGCATTAAATTTGGTGAACCCGATGTGAAGACACCATCTTTGCTTATTTGTAGACTTTTATTTTGATTTTTGCAAGTTTTTCATACAGAACGACACATCAGCTTGACGAAACGCCGCAATTGAAATTAATAGATGCATTAGTTTGATGAAGTGATGCAATTGATTTCCTGAACCGCATCTGACACATGAAACGCCACATCTGAAAAACCATGACGCATATGAAGAATCCTGAATCACAATTGACTGGTGAATACTGAGACGCAATTGAAGAGAATATCGACGCATATGACTGGTAACACAACGATGCAATTGACTGGTAACCTTTATTTCTATTTTTGGAAATATGAAATTTTCAATTAATTTCTATGTTACTAATATTTGATTTTCAACATGTGGCCTTTTGGAAATTAACAAGTTTTTGCAGGATGATTGACGAAGACGATATTGAAAACTACTAACGAGTTTTTCTACAGGACGCTTGTCAAAGACCTTAGTTAATTTTTGAAATAGATTCTTTCGTAGCGTAGCAAATCTTTCGTTTGGTTTAAAATTAACAAGTGTCTACTGTGTTTGGTGTGCAAGCACATCTATGTAATTACCCTTATGATTTGGTACATCGAAGTATCCTCTCCCCTTGCGCATTCATACGATCCTAGCTGTAAGAGAAATGGTTACCAACTCTAGAAATTGGGCCTGTTCTGGTGGGAAAAAGTACTCACCCTAGGACGACTCAGACCGATAGCACCCTGAACCCGAGGGACTTCCAGCCGGTATATAAAAGTGGGTTCTTGGGGAAAACCCAAGAATCACAAGTGTGGTTCCAATGAGATGGATCCAAAAGGGGACTCTCATCACATGGATCATGCCCCATGAATGGAATGCCTGTACTAAACACCTTTTGTTTTAGAGACCAACAGTTCTATTGGCCATTGCTTGGTATAGCGCAGGGTACAATATCATGCCCCAAGACACTCACTACTGATCCCTTTGAGTAGAGATAGCAGTTCTTGGGAGGTCATTGCCCAAAGAATTCAAAATTGGTGTGCTCGAAAGATGTTAATGAGCTGTGGAGTGGAGCCAATGCCACCAAATTTCTAAGCTATCCGCTCTCGAGAAGGAAAGGTGTTTATCACCAATCCGGGGTATTTTGGTGGGCTATACCAAGTATACAAACCCTAGGCCTTTGGCCTATTAGGATGTGCTTGTCTATTGTCAACTTAAATGTCCTTTGAGTCCAAATCAAACTGAAAACACTTTGCCTTATGATTGTTCTTGTTTACCAAAATTTGATCATAGAAAATCGGAGCCAGTTTTAAAATCTCATCACTGAAAAATACACAGAGATTCGCAACTGTTCACCAGAAGGTCGTAATTGATTTATCAAGTCGCATCTATTTAACTTTGAGTCACATCTATTTAGCTTTGAGTCACATCTGTCAGTATCAGTCACATTTGTCTAACGTAGAGTCACATCTATTAGTTTAACTCGCAGTTGCTTTGCAAAAAACTACATGCATTATATTCTGAGTTGCAACTGTCATAGAGAGTCGCATCTGTTAGAGTCACACATTGAACTTTACTAGGGAAACATAATTGATCATTGGAAAACCGCAACTGGTAAACTTGACTGCATATGTGAGATCCTACGACGCATTTGTCTGATTATAAGAAAACCAAAATTCACAGTCACTGTCCAGTCAACATGATTATACCAGTTTTAGTTGTCTTTACACAAACAGTCCTTGAATAGAAACCTAAAATGATTTTCTCAATTTTGCATCCTTAGGTTCATTCGGTCATTGCCATAGTTGTCTTAATTTAGAGTTTAGTTTCATCTTAGAATACATATTACCTTGCATTAAACTTCTAGAAAGGTCACTTTTACAAACTTTAGGATTAGTCCACCATCTACACTCTAGAAAAGTCATAGCATCAACAAAATCTGTCATCGAACCTAGTTTTATCAGTTTATCCTTTGTCCTACAGAAAGTCCTCCTAGCTCATCAGTCTAGTTAGGAAACTCAACTTGTCTTTGATCCTCGTCCTACATTGGTTCCTTGACTTAATTAAATTGATGCCTTGGTTAGACTTTAGGTAGTTGGTCCCTTTGTCTTGGGTTTATAGAATTGATTATTTTAGAACCTTGATTAGGCTTTGCATCTTTGGAGTTTAGACTAGTGTCATCCTAGAACATTCCTTATTTTGCATATGAAAATCCCAAAAAAATAGACTAAAGTCATACTGTCCATAGATATAGTTTTGCATTTCCCGCATATTGAGCTTGTCTTACATGGTTGAAACTAGGTCTAAGAGAAGAGAGAGAGAAAACATGTCAAACCCAAACGAATTCATCAATCCATTTTCTTCAAGACCTCATAAGACTCTATTAGACAAATTCACCACTAGAAACACTCAAGGACATATTGTAGTAGAGGACATAGAGGCTATCGTACAGGACCCTGAGTTTGCCTCTTTTGTAGATGAATACCTAGCAAATGATCATCAACGATATTTAGACAAACTGCTAGTTGAAGGCACTACCTTGCCTATAGGATTTGATATTAGCACCTTGCAAACTCAACCTACACAAGGGACAAACACAATGATTGCTAGTACTACTATACCTCAGGTTAGCACAACTATTCCATCTGGCACACCTACACAAAGTACGACAGTCCATACATCTCCATTTGGTACATCCGACATGACATCGAGATTTAATTTCATTGTAGGGGCTTCATCATCCACTCCCTTTGGTCCTCTTGTTGGGAGTAAAAGACCTAAAACATCAGCCTCTACACCTTATGTCGATGTCACAAGTTCACAGTCAATGACCACACCTAAAGCTAGTATCACGAGCACCATATCACAATCGATGGCCATACCTAGTGCTCAAGTGACTAGTACTATACCACAGATTACACAAATAGGAGGCATTCCCTCCTTCCCATTTGGCAATCAAAATCCATTCTCCCAGACTAGAAATCAGAATCCATTCACCCAGATTCTAAATCAGAATCCTTTTTCATAGATTGGTATTCAGAATCCATTCACACAGATTCCAAGTCAAAACCAATTTACATCAATTCTGAATCAGAATCCTTTCTCCCAGATTGGTAGTCAGAATCCATTCACATGGATCCCAAGTCAACACCAATTTATGTAGATTCCAGACCAGAACACATTTACCAACATTCCAAATCCAAATCCACCTCATATGCTAACATTCAATCAAAACCCATCATGAGACTTTGGATTTCAGAACACATACATGGATCTGCATAATCCCCCTAGCACATCTTTGACCCAAGTTGATGTCTTACAAACACAAATGCATGCATTACAAACTCAAATGGACAACATGTCGATGTCAACTAAGAAATCATTTTCAACAAAGGCATATGCCCATTCCCCTTTGATAAATCATTGTACATGACCCCTTTCCCTCACAGATATGTCATATTGAATCTCCCTAAGTACAATGGCAAAAAAAATCCAATAGAACATATAAGGGAATTTTCTACCATATGCATAGATGTCACTTATGACCCCACGTATCTTATCAGGCTATTTCCAAGAAGTCTTGTAGGAATTGCACTGGAATGGTTTTCGGGTCTAGATTTGGGCATTAGATCTTGGGGTGAACTGGTTGAGAAATTTGTGGAGCAATTCTCCTTCAACATAGACCATGAGATAAATATAGCAACCTTGTTCCACACAATGCAAGATGAAGGGAAACATTCATTGCTTTCTTCCAGAGATGGAGAACTATAGCTAGTAGGTGTCCTGTTGAGATACCCAAAAAACAAAAAGTTACAATGTTTCAAGAAAACCTTCATGCAAAACTCAGGAGTAACATAAGGGTAAACTATTGTACATCTTTTTCAAAACTAGTGGAAAAAGGAGTTATAATAGAGAAGGATCTCATTGAAAAGGGCGAACTCAAGACATCAATATCCAATAGAAATCCAATTGTACAAAACACCCCCTGACAGAAACAGATTTTGGTCTCGCAACAAAAATGTCACCAATGATGGGGTGGTTGATGCTAAAACACTACAAGCAGGACCCCTCCTCACATTACAAGGACCTCATAATTTTGCCAACACTCTTAATGCTGTCAATCAACCTCATAACGTGGTCCAAAATACTCAACATCCACAACAAAGGAGATTTCAAAAATGTGAGTTCAATCCCTTAGGGGAACCCATTGAGTCGGTGTTCAAACAACTGTTACAACATAATCTTATACAGCTGTAGGAACTAAGACAATACGATCTAGGACAATTTAAACTAGCTTGGTGGGATGACAATGCCTTTTGTGATTATCATAGAACTAAGGGACATAACCTACAAAACTGTCGACAACTAAAGAACATCATATAGGATCTTGTCGAAAGGAGAAGTATCGAAGTTAGTGGACAAAAAAAAAAGTCATCAAACACTAATCATCAAGTCTTTTCAGATCCACTACATTACCATGGAAAAGGAACTGTCCCCTATTCGAGTACTAAGACCAATATGTCAGCCAACTATGCGAGTATCAAGCATGATTATAATAGTGGCAAAATCATTCATTGCCTTTGCACTGTCAATGAGAATGTTAATACCATTACTATCAATACAAATCCTGAGTGCGCAGTCAATACTCATCATACTAAGTTCACTATCTAAGGCCCTCCATTGCAAAAAACACCATAATATTCCAAGTTACAATATAACCTACTTGACCAGTTGGGGAAGACCCCAGCCCAAATTTCAATCTTGGAACTATTGTGAATATCCCTTGAGCATCGATTTGTTCTCGATAAAGCTTTATAGAACACCATGGTCCCTAATGACCTTGATGTCAATTGTTTCTAGGAAATGGTGGGCTACTTGACCAATAATCACCATGCCACATTTTTTGAACAAGATTATGCAACTGAAAAGACGAACCACAATGACCCTTTACATCTAGAAATCCTTGTTGATGACACCAAAGTTAGATGAGTTTTGGTAGACGGAGGAGCAGGGTTAAATCTATGTACTTTAAAACTAATTAAGTCCTTAGGTATCTCAGAAGCATGCATAGACATGACCAAGAGTATTGTCATTAAAGCTTATGATGATGAGGAATGAAAATCAAAGGGGGTGGTAACACTTCGTATCAGAATTGGTCCTGCAGTAATGAAGACAAAGTTCCAGGTCTTGGATCTCACCCTTCCTTATAACCTTCTGCTAGGTAGACCATGGATTCATGCCATGAAGGCAGTCCCTTCCACATATCATCAGTGTCTTAAATTCCCTTACAATGACACAAAAATAACTATAGATGGTGATCCAGATCCCTTCCAGTAGTGCACCAATCTAAAAGAGATCCCCCAATGCCAAGTGCCAGTAAATAAAGAGACCTCATCATCCAATTCATCCTCCTATGTTGATCTAGCCACACTCACTCGAACATCTATTTCACCCTCAATTCCTACTATTCCTAGGGTTGAGATCCAAGACAAGGGTTGTGGAGAGTATTACATGAAGACTTCTTATTGTGTTATCCATTTGATCCCTCCTAAGATATATGGTTTACCTACATCAGATTGGGAAAATTATATGGTCACTATACATGTTCCTCCCACAACAAATTTCATCAAATGGGGAGAATTAAGCAAATAGGCCGTAAATACAGAAAATGTCACTTCCTGGCTGTATAGGGAAGATGATGAGGAACCCAAGATGGAAAGAGTGGTTTAGGCTTAAACCAAGATGGGAGGATTGAACCAATATTTTTTTCTCAATGGTCAAAAGGAGTAGAGCTAGGGTTTCAACTAATTCAGATTGGCATTCCTAGTACCCCATTACCCTTACTTGAGGAAGTAAGTGCTTCAGAAGATATTAAGACATCTTATGAACCAATGGACCAATATCATTGTGACTCCCTTGACTCTAATGATTATGAGTGGGATTCCCTATCCTCTACTTCTTCCATGGACCTTGACAAGTTATTTGGAGAACTTGACTTGATGCTAAGTTCCTCAACCAATCCCTTGAATTCCTGTCCACCAAAGAAAATGACAAAAGAGGAATGGTTTAAACACTACTATTGGGAATCACTTGATCCTACCTCTTGGCAACCTGAGCCACCTATTTCCGATAGTCAAAGCTTGGCATTAAGCCCACCTATCCATCCACATAGACTCAAACCTAAGAGCAAAAGGGACCTGGTACAAAACTTTTGTGACCATACGAATAAATCAATCTTTACCTTGACCCCATTAAACTTTGATAACTCCGACGATGACATGCCCTTAGTCTATCCCCAACTCATTGATTGGGATCAACAAGACACACCCGTCTTAGACACTTTTGAGAACAACGAAGCAATTGTTAAGTTCCTGGGATTAGAGAAGGCATACCTAACAGGGATCATAAGGTTGGTTTTACCATTGAATTGGACAACAAAGCATATTTTGGGGAATGTGTTCAACCCTCTAGTTGCAAAAATGAGAAAAAGAATAAACAAAATAAAAAGGATGAGTCTCTAGGTGAAAACCGAAAGGCACCTTTAGACAATGAAAAAGTAAAAAGAAAGGACACATCTGAAGGTGAAAACCTCTCTGAGGCACCTAAGGATGGAGGTTTGAAAATTCTCCCCATTGCATAGGAAAAGTCATCCATGCTCATTGAAGAATTAGTAGAAGTCAACATAGGTACCAAAGAGAATCCTCGACTGGTTTATTTTGCAGCGTCATTGACAACAGAAGAGCAGCCAGAGTTCCATAACTTCTTTGCACAGAGACAGATAAATTTTTCTTGTCATATGCCGACATGCCGGGGTTAGATCCTGAACTTGTTTTGCATCATTTACCCTTACAACCAGGTGCCAAACTAGTGAAACAAAAATTGAGAAAAATGCACCCATAGATTACTTTGTTAGTCAAGGCGGAACTCAAGAAACTCTTAGACGTTGGTTTCATCAGATCTATTGACTATGCAGATTGGATCTCCAATCTTGTACTAGTCACTAAACCAACTGGGGGCATCCGCATCTACACTGATTTTAGAGATATCAAAAAAGCTTGTCCTAAGGATGACTTTCCTTTGCCTAACATAGACATGATAGCAGGATATGAGATGTCCCTTATGGATGGATTTTCAGGATATAACCAAATCAGAATTGCAACTAAAGACCAACCTAAGATGACTTTCACTTGTCCTTGGGGAACATATTGCTAGATTGTTATGCCCTTCAGACTCAAGAATGATGGAGCAACCTATCAACGTGCCATGACTACTATCTTTCATGATCTAGTACACACTCTTATGGAGGATTATGTCGATGACCTTATTGTGAAATCCAATACAAGGGCAGAACATTTACAGGTATTAGACAAGATATTTCAGAGGCTAGAGAAGTATAAAGTGAGACTCAATCCAAAGAAATGTGTGTTTGGAGTCAAGTCAGGAAAGTTTCTAGGCTATATCATTTCTAGACAAGGCATTGAAGTGGATCCTACTAAGGTGAAAGCAATCATGGACATGCCACCACCCACTAATCTTAGTCAAGTAAGGACACTACAAGGACGACTGCAATCCATCAGAAGATTTATAGTGTAGTTAGCAGATAAGACACATCCTTTTCAACATCTACTTAAGAAAGAAGTACCCTTTGCATGGACAACTCGGTGCAAAGAGGCTTTTCAATTGATTAAAGAATATTTACTCACACCACCTGTCTTAATGCCACTTGTTGAAGGAAGACCATTGATTCTTTATATTATAGCAACCCATTCATCACTTAGAGCATTGCTTGCACAGAATGACGATGAAGGTCATGAAAGGGAAGTCTATTATATCAGTCAGACTTTGGTAGGTTATGTCTTCAACTATAGTACCATTGAATGTGCCTGTCTTGCAGTAGTATTTGCTATTCAAAAATTGAGGCACTATATGTTAAACCATCAAACAATGTTGATTGCTAAAATAGACCCTCTAAAATATCTTCTCAGCAAGGCAGCATTAACAGGGTGACTGGCCAAATGGGTTATGATACTTAGTGAGTATGATATCCAGTATGTAGAAAGAAAAGCTATTAAAGGATAGGTCATTGCTGATCAGTTAGCTGACACACCCAGATAGGCATATCACCCATTAGTTGCAAAATTTCCTGATGAGTTCATATTCACAATTGACACAAACATACCATGGAAACTGTACTTTGATGGCTTGCATAAAAATCATGGTTAAGGGGCTCGTATATTGTTTATTACACCATAGGGTGATTCCATCCCTAAGTCATTCAAGATTGCATTCCCATGCACTAACAACATAGCAAAGTAGGAAGCTCTAGTGACAGGGTTACACATGGTAGTCAAGTGGAAAATTAAGAACCTACAGGTATACGGCGATTCTCAACTAGTAATCAGATAGGTAAATGATGATTATGAGACTAAGGACAAGAAGCTTGCTCCATACAAGCGCATGGTTGATAGCTTTAAAGAGTACTTTGACAAAGTCAAATTTCATCAAATACCTCATGTTTTGAATAGGGCAGCAGATGCTATCGCTACAATTGCATCACTTCTTAACATTCCTAACAACGTGCCTAAGTTTGAGTTCTTGGTAGAACAACTTTTGGTCCTAGCCTACGATATCCTAGATTCTCAAATGGTGTGTGACATTGTTGGTCCTAATTCCCCATAGTACAAAGAAATCTATGATTACCTTCATGCCAAAGTCATACCCACTGGCCTATCAAATAATCAACGTAGGACATTCCTCCACAAGTCAGCCAAATACACCATCGTCGGAGACACCCTATATAGACGTACCTTAGATAATACCCTATTGAGATGTCTTGATTCTATTGAAGCACAAGCAACCTTGCATGGGGTGCATGAGGGTATATGTGGTTCCCATTCTAGTGGTCCTACCTTAGCCAAAAAGATTATGATGCTGGGTTATTACTAGCCTACTATGGAAAAAGACTCATATGTCTTTGTAACAAAATTCCGCCAATGCCAAGTTCATGGAGACTTGATACATGTGCCAGCATAGGAGCTCCATCCTATAACGTCACCATGGCCCTTTGCCCAATGGGGACTCGACCTCATAGGTAAGATCCACCCCACCTCATCTAATAGACACAAATTCATTATCACTGCCATTGAGTATTTTATGAAGTGGATTGAAGCCATTCCTATGACATACATTATCGGCACATAGATTTCTAAATTTATCCTGAACTATATCATCTATCGGTATGGTGTCTCCCAATCCATAATCATTCATAATGGCCACCCATTTAAGAACCAAGAAGTCCACCACCTGTGTGATGAATTTCATATCCAATATCACTTTTCCACTCCATACTACCCACAAGGTAACGGCCAAGCAGAGGCATCTAACAAGACCATCATTAGAATCCTTAAGAAGACTATCAATGATGCTGGTCATGACTGGCATTTACAACTTAACCCTGCCTTATGGGCTTATCGCACAAGTATCCGTACTCCCATTGGTGCTACTCCATATTCACTAGTATTTAGTTCTGAAGCTATTTTGCATATTGAGGTCGAGATTCCTTCCCTAAGGGTATCCCTGAAAAGCCACATTGATGATGAAGAGTACCAAGTATCGAGACTCCATGAGCTAGAATTCCTGGATGAGCGAAGACAAAAGGCACTAGACCATCTTCAAGCATATCAGAATCACCTTCGTCGTAGCTATAACAGGAAGGTATTGAACAAAAACTTTGACATTGGTGACTTGGTTTTAATAGAAAACCCAAAGAATCAAGCAGAAAGAGACAAACCAGGAAAGTTTGAACCTAACTGGTTAGGACCTTATATTGTTACAGAAGCTTTTGGATCAGGAGTGTACCAACTCTCTACTCTTGAAGGGAAACCATTGTCCTCGCCAATCAATAGTCTACATCTGAAAAGGTTCTACGCATAGCTTCTAAGAGCTTTGTCTTAATTAGCAAAAATACAAAAAAATTAGAAAATCACGAAAAATCATTATCAAGGTGAAAACCTGGCAAATAGGCGTCTTGGTAACACCAAAAAAATTAGATAATCTAGAAAATATTAAAGAAAAATCATTCATCCAAAGGTGAAAACCACTTCGGTGGCGCTTTGGATAGGTACCATGGTGAAAACCTGGCAAACAGGCGCCATGTGTAGTTAACTCTGCTCCTTTGTCTACTATTATTCTAATCTAGTCCTTATCCTTATACATAGTCCTTATCATTGTACATAGTCCTTATCATTGTATATAGTCCACGGCCATGTACATAGTCCACTACTCTGTACATAGTCTACTACCCTATACATACTACCTATCCCTGTACATATCCCTTATCTTTCATATCCATCGCTTGTATATACCATTCATAATAAGTGGTAGTATTTCCCATAACCTGGAACAATAGACATCGAGTGCATTTCATATCCCCCATTTTACCCTATTCATAATCAATTGGTCTTATACTTGACTGGGGGTAGACACTTGACCTGTGTCATATTGGTTCTTACATTGGCTATGTTGAAGATGTAAAACCATGGAAAATCCACAAACATCACAAAATGACCTGAGAAAACACAAAAACATCAGAAAAATTCAAAAAGACAAAAAAAATCAAAACATTTCAAAAATCCAAAAATAGAGTTAGAGTCAGTAGCACTTGTTAGTCTTTGTCGTTTGTCAAACTACGTTGCCTCTGCGACTGGACGTAGGGAAGGCCATCTGCCGATGTGCCCCCAAAGCATTAGGTTAGTCTGTTTAGGTTTGTCTGTATAAAATCATGATTCAATCCATATGTCTATATGACAAGGTCATGGGTCGTGTCGAACTACAAGGTCTCTGTGTGTATAACATAGGCAAGGCCATCAATCGATGAGCCCCCAAAGCCGCACTAGGTCAGTCCATTAGGGGTCATCACATTCATTTTCACACATGTCTTCTATTTGTAGTCAGTCTTGTCAAAGTCAAGTCAAACTATGAGGTCTCTGCATGTACAACGTAGGAAAGGCCATCAATCGATGAGCCCCCGAGGTTGCACTAGGTCAGTCCTTTAGGGTTTTTTTATCACATAGTCAATTGTCAACACATCATCTCAAGTCATGTATCAATCTAGTGAACAAGTAAGTAATGTCTCTAAGTCAAATCAAACAACTTGCCAAATGAAACAATCAAAATAGATCAGCTAATGTCTACTATAGGATGTCCTTCCTAGAAACATGCATCATCAAAGCAATCAACCTATGCCTTGTTCAAGATGAGTCCTTCTTGAATCTTGATATCAGCAAAACAATCTATGTCTTATATAGGATGAGTCCTTCCTACATAATTGACAAGGTTAAACAATTAAACATAGCCTTACACAGGTTATCACATCAATGACATCTGACTCAACATCTTATACGATACATGTCTTTCTGAAACCATGCTTTGTCATGCCTTATACAGATAGTCATAACATTGAAACCAGACTCATAGTCTTATCCGGTATGTGTATCTCCTGAAATTAGGCTCTATCAATTAAAATAACTCAAACAAACAAGATCAAGTTTTGGCAAATATTTTATTGGCTTTTTGACTTTATGGCTTATTTATCTTATCATTTATCTTGAATTGATGAATGGGATTCATGTTATTAGCTTTCTCAAGGATGTCCCATGAAGGATTTAGAGAAGCAACGATGTATCAAAATTCTATTTTCTTTGACTGCTGTCTGTTGATTGTCTTTTAACTTGGATTTTGAGTCATGTTACTAGTTTCCTCAAGTTTTTCCCATGAAGGATTTAGAGGAGCAATGACATCTCAGGACTCATCTTTTACTTTGTTTGCTGTCTGTGGTTTGTCTTGACAAAAAGACTAGGGCAACTTGTGCCCTTAGTATGAGTTAATGACAATCCTTGTCTGTGACTGTCTGTTATTAGCAAGTGGATGACCTTGCACACCTTGATCTATGTCATATCATGGTGTTTTTCTCCATTTGTATTAGTCCCGCCCAATGATGATAAAGTGCAATACCTTTTGTGATACAACGAAACATCAAATATTGCTAATACTAACATCTATCTCCTATCTTTCATTCTTTCTCGATCTTTCTTTCTGCACTAACAGTTCTTCTTTCTTGCATTATGACGGAGTCCTGTGACACAAAACATTATACATCATCCTGCATCAATGTACATGTTAGAGAAATACATACGTATAGGCATATTTCATATCTAGATCATCATGGCATAATAGACATTCATCATCAAACAATACATATCATAAGCATTCCACGTACAAAAAAACTGTAAATATATGCATCGTATTACATTTGTATAAGCATCACATGTAGCCGGCATTATACATATAACATCATATTGCATCTCATAATTTATAAACCGCATACATCATATAGAATCAACATTATATCATTAGTTGCATATACACATCATAAAATAGATATCATCATCCATCACATAAGCATGTCATATAAACATCACATGTACAAATAAATAACAACATAATTGATACATAGAAATGCATATCATGAGAATCACCGCCAAAATCATATATATAAATTGTGTGATTGAAAATATATGCGTAATGAAATGAAATAAATACTATTCAAGCACACCAATAAGACATTGTATTCAAAACAGAAAATAAGAGATAAGGAGATGCAAACTCAATATTCTGTTTCGATTGTCGTCCTATTGTCCTCTATCTTGAGTGTTTTTGTCGATTCCAGCTTTTGCTCTCAGATTGTGTGCTAGGCTCAACAAACTGTCCTCCTAAAGAATGAGATTTAGATATGATGCATGATGCAAGATTAAGTCATGATATGAAATTAGACTAATATGATTGAAGTAAACATGATGCTATGATGCTAGAATGCTAAATGAATTAAATGCATGAGCTCTAATTAATCACCCTTTTTTTTTCAATGCTTAGATTCACACAGGTATTTATAGAGTTTTTCGAAGGATTCTGATTGGCTGTCTTGATTGACGGTTGTGATAATTCTTGGCAGATCGAATGGCTGAAGATGGATGAAACTGAAGAGAAAATAGAAGAAAACCTAAAAACAAGATTTTTCTATTTTTATGAAAGAGAAAAAGATAAGAAGATAAAAACTAATCTTTCTTTAAAAGGATAAAAGAAAGATTTAAAAGCTGATAAATAATGAATTAAAAATTCAATTATTTATTTGTGGATGATATTCAGCTTTTTCTTAATTAAATAAAATATTTAATTAAGCTTTTAAAGAAAGCAGAAGAAAGTTTGTGATAAGAAGAAAGCTTTAATTAGGATTTTTGAAGAAAGCGGAAGATATCATATTTAAATAAAATATTTAATTATGATATGAGAAGAAAACAAAAGATTTCACAATTAAATAAAATATCTAGTTGTGATTTAGAAAGAAAGCATAAGATCTTTAATTAAATACGGTTTATTTAATTAAATCACATTTATGAAATTAATTAAATGAAACATTTAATTATTTAGAAGAAGAATTTAAAATAGAAGAAAGAGAGATATTTAAACTTAATTAAATCAAAAGATTTAATTTAAATTCAAACAATGATAATTAATTAAAATAAATAAAATGCATTTATTTAATTAATTAAGTGGACGTATGAAAATAATAAAATAAAATAAATTTATTTAATTATGAAAGAAGAATAAGATGAATGAACAATATAATTAAATTAATAAAATTTAATCATATGTAGAGGAATTTTAGATAAATTAATTAAATAATAGATATTTAATTAATTGCCAGGATTATAGACATGACCATTTTTATGCATATACATTTTTCCCCTCTTTGAAGTGATGTGTGAAACGCATTGCTTCAAAGAAAATAATTTTTTTTTGCCCCTGATATGTTTCTGATTTTGATGTCGATGATGCCCCCTCGAGAGGTAAATCATGGAAGATGATATGAAGCCTATTTGAAGATAAAATGTCAAGAATGGTAGGGAAACAGTGATTTAGCTCTCGATAAATGATGTTTGTGATGGCCCAGTGAAAAATAATAGTGAAGGAATGAAAAAATGCCATTAACTCTTACCTTAATATACCCTTAAAAGGTGAAAAGGGGTAAAATGAAGTGTCATTTTCAACCTACTGCTACAATGAAGAGTGAGCTCTGATAGTGACTTGGCGAAATGGAGATCCCATTGCACAGGCATAGATTCAAGTGAGTGCACCGATACTAGAGACCAGCTGCGTATGGACCACCGGTGAGTGATTCCAATCGTTTATGATTTCAAATCTTGCATTTTGAATCAATTTTGCAAATTTTTTAGGTCGATGTGTAGTTGTTCAGTGGCATTTTAGCGCATTTGACAAAAATTTTAGCACTTTCGCAAAGTTAGGTAGCACATATAGGAAATTTTGTAGCGCATATAGGCATAGGTTAAAAATGCATCTTTTAGCGCTTACGACAGATAGAGTAGTGTATATAGGTTCAAATCAGCTTATAAGATCCTGTAGCACATATAGGGCACATAAGTGTGAATATAGGGCTAGGGCCACAAATTAGATACAATTGCGCATTTGGGTGTTAAAGTTGCACATCCACGGGATAGATTAGTGCATTTCAAGTTTTAGCGCTTATGGGAAAAGTTTTAGCACATTTGAGCGAAACTGTTGCCCATTTGTGGTTTAGCGCATCTGGGTAATAGAGTAGCACATATGGGAAATTTTTGACAGAATGCCTGAGTGATGAAAAATGATGATTTAAATTGCTTCCTTAGTCAATAGATAGATGAATTGTAGTACCATTATGCTGATATGGATAAAAATGATAGAAAAAATCTGATAAAGAACTGATAACTTTGCTTCCAAAATAGAAAACAAAGAGTAGATAGCATGATAACTTTGTTAAAAACAAAGAGTACAATGATTGATTGATTGATTGTGTTTGAATAACTTTGTTAAAAACAAAAAGTACAAAGAGTAGATGTTTGATAAATTTTCTTTCTGCAATAGAAACCAAATAGTAAAATGAGGATACAAATTTGCATTCATGATTGAAATAAAAATAGGAAATGAATTGTGTGTTGATAAATTTGCTTTCCTGAAAAGAAAAACAAATAGTAAATGATGATAGAGTAAATTGATTGGATATTTAGATAGATTGATTTAATACTTGATATGGGTCATTGATATGATTCGTTGAAATGATTCGTTGATTGTGGGTCATTGATTGAATTTGTTGGATAGATAGATCACATGATATGAGTCTGATTAATGTGTCCTTGTGATGATCGAAAATAGGAGGCTTTCAAAAGCCTCCAGATTAGAGAGCGGTTCCCACTATGTTGGGAGCGAGTAGGAGAGCTTACCCCAGCTGAGTTACAGTGGATAGCAGATTGTGGACTGGGACCTTTGTTGACCATGCCACGAGGTATTCGGATCAACAGGGGACTGTTGACCACTTTGGCAGAGAGATGGCACTCAAAACATAACACTTTTCACTTGCCGACTGGTGAGATGAGTGTGACGCCCGAGGATGTGTATAGGATTCTTGGGATTCCAGTTGTTGGTGCCCTTGTGGTTTATGACCACAAGGAGATTGGTGGGACCAAGGCACTGCGGTAGATATGCAGCAATGCGAGCATTTGTGGATACTGGATAGATTGGGAGGATTTCAGTAGATATCCAGCCTTAGTTGCTATGTTGGCTAAATTCATTGGAGGCTTCCTTGGACCAGACCATCGGTCAAAGGGATTTGCAGTTCGTTGGGGTAGGATGTTGGAGTGGTTGGTGACACAGCCACGGAGGTATGCCTGCGGGAGCTGTATATTAGCTGACATGTATCATGATCTTCATCAGGTTGTATATAGAGGATCCACTAGCTTGGTGAGTGGGGTGACGCTTCTATAGATCTAGGCGTGGGAGCATATTACGATCACGAGACCACTTTGCACGAGAGATAGGCTAGCAGGGAGGCCCTATGTGTATGCATATTCTGGTGCACTTGTCCAGCAAAAGCTAGGCAAGGTAGAGTATTGGTGATAGTTATTGGATGATATAGATGCAGTGATATGGAGACCATACACAGATTGTGAGGCATGGGGGAGTGATCACTTAGAGATGCCATTTTTCTGCAGACTGCGATATCTGATAGGGCGAACTCCCTTTATTATTGAGAGATTTTTGGCATTGTGGGTGCTGAGATAGTTTGTATTTATGTAGGGGATGCCATAGGGCATTGCTCATTATGGGCGGCGCAAGTGTGATCCAGGATGGGGGCCATGTATCTGATACCAGGTAGCATACATAGAGTATTCTACCTTACAGCCAGAGGTATGGACAGACAAACCAGAGGTGCAGGATGCAGGGATGGCTGATGATTATGCACATTTTTTCCATACACATCCATTTCCACAATTTACAGTGCCAGATGAGCCATGGGCCATTGGGGGAGCACTGCAGCTAGGGGTAGGGAGATAGGGGATGTGGCCGGCAGAGAGTAGGCGATGGGTGGAGGAGAGGAGGAGGAGGAGGGAGGTGAGGAGGAAGGAGATGAGGAGGAGGAGAGTGGAGGAGATAGAGATGAGGACAACTCAGATGATGGAGATGATAGGGGAGATGATGATGGAGAGGAGAGGCAGTAGAGGTTGGACAGTCTGAGTAGAGCACAGATTATTCAGCAAGCCAGATCTGGCAGTAGACCACGAATAGTGATTAGGGTGTCGTCCTCATCTCAATAGGCACAAATGGCTACATTGCAGGCTCAGGTTCAGACATTTCAGGGATAGTAGGCACAACTACAGAGCCAACTAGCTCAGGCGTAGAGTGTGATAGTGCAGTTGCAGACACAACTTTCACAAGCTCAGATGCAGGTATAGGCACAGGTATAGGCTCAGGTGCTTGCCCCAGATTCTCAGGTGACACTGTTGGTAGTGGAGAGGGATGTACTTAGATGACGGGCATTGGAGGCCAAGGGTGTGGCACAAAGACTCATGGGTACCATAGAGAGTACATCATTACGGGAGGCCATTGCAGAGGGATTTGAGGCAGCTAGAGAGGCTGAGTACTACAAAGTCAAATACGAGGAGTTGTGTCCTCTCGAGCGTCGAGAGCCTTATCCACGATCACATAGCAGGACAAGGACCCGATCACAAACATCAACACATGGTAGAGAGGTTTCAGGGCCTCGACAAGATCGCGATGCAGGGGGTAGTGGCAGGCCACCTCCTTCTAGACCAGCTCCTTCAGGGGCATCTACCAGCTAGCATTTGGGACAGATATATTTTGGCACATATGCTTATCATTTTTTCTAGAGCATGTATATTGAGTTTTGATCATATCTCATGTATCATGTTTCAAACTTTTTAGTTTCATTGGACATTGGAGATTTGTATTATTTTGATGAGCAATGATATGCAGCGGCGATGATTTTGATGATGATATGTTATGCATTCTTGATGTGATATGGATTATACTTTTAGTCACATATGATATGAGGTGGATTTTGATATGTTTTTACTATTTTTGCGGACTAATCTTATGTTGCAGGATGATCTAATGATATGATGTAGATGGATGATCTAGGATGTAGATGCAATGATTGTGATAATGTATATATGAGATGTTGATTTTTGAATTTTGTTTCAAATGCAGAAATGAATAGTATGTGTATGAAATGCATCATGAAATTATGATATGAAAATGGTAGATAATGAATGTGATACTGATAATGATAATGATGAAAAGATAAATGATATATTTGGTAGTGTTTATGTAATGAAAATGGTAATGCGATGAAAATGAAATAATTATAATGTGGAATGCAATAATATGAAATGAATGAGTGCAATGATAATGGAATGATACTAGATGATGATGATAAATGATAATAAATGATAAATGATAAAATGATAATGGGATGATGAATGATAATGATATGAGAGAAAAGGAAATGATAATAGTAATTGAAAAATGATGATGTTATGAAAAATGATATGAAATGATAAATGAGAGAAAAATAGTGAGAAATGAATGAATGAGAAATGATAACGTTATGAAATAATGATAAAGATCTTATGATATAAAATGAAATGAAGATGATATGATAATGAATGGATAAGAAATGATAATGTTTATGAAAATAATTATATGAAAATGATAAATAAATGAATCTAATGGTAAAAAAATGAAAGAAAGATGATAGTGATAAATGATGAATGATAGTAATGATATGATAATGAATGGATAAGAAATGATAATGTTTTATGAAAATAATGATATGAAAATGATAAATAAATGAATCTAATGGTAAAAAAATGAAAGAAAGATGATAGTGATAAATGATGAATGATAGTAATGATATGATAATGAATGGATAAGAAATGATAATGTTTTATGAAAATGATAAATAAATGAATCTAATGGTAAAAAAAATGAAAGAAAGATGATAGTGATAAATGATGAATGATAATAATGATATGAAATGATAAATGAGAAAAAAAATGATATGAAGTGAGAAATAAATGAATGAGAAATGATAACATTATGAAATAATGATAAATATCCTATGATATAAAATGAAATGAAGATGATAATGATAAATGATAAAGATATAAGGAAATGATAATGAATGAACAATATGAATGATAATAAAATAAAATAAAATGATATGAAGTGAGAAATGTCCAAATGTCCTCTTCAAAGAGTTCAAAGATACATGACAACCGTTAATGTTTTCATTCAGCCTTTCAGAACACTGATGTGAATCCAATATGTAGATATATACAAATGATCTAACTAACATGCAACTAAATGAAACTAACCAGTTTGTTGAGCCTGTTATAAGCATTATTGAATCATCATAGAGCATCTTAAAATGTTGGAAGTATGTACAAGCATCAGAGGGGAAATTAGCACCAATGATGACTTGAGTACAACTTTCATGATTTTTGATATAGCAAGCGAACACAAGCATCGAGGTATAATTGAACCAAGATGACCTGAGCATTTCTTGCATAAACAGACAAAGATTAACCACCCTTCCGATGCAGATGTGGAACTGTCATCAATGATATTTGCTTTGGTAATCATGTCCTATGACATATTTGCATCAAATTGATTGTTAACCTCAAGACAGCAGACAAAGAAAAATCATTCTCATTCCTTGCCACTCTAGTTCAGTACATCATCGAGTGTGCTCCAGAGTAATGATATCAAAAATCACACAACCTTTGTTCAAACATGTAATACTATTATTTCATACATTATTCAGATTTTTAGATCATCCAATAGACAATGAGATGGTATCTGCTAAAAAGTGTTCATGATATGGCTTGATTATCGGATAAGGTTTCACCTAAGTTGGTTGTTTGTTCGCATGGTCAGATTTTATGACATTGTTTAGCTATTTTAGTATGCTTTGAAAGGGAAGTGCCCCCAGTTGACATTTTGCCCTGTATATCGACACAACTAGCAAAAAGGAATATGTACAATGATCAAGCCATGGTAAGATGTTTTATCACTCTAGGCAAATGATAGCAAGATGATGCAATTATAACCCTAAGATGCGGAAAAAGATGCAAAAAAAAGAGAAAGCTGAAAAGACAAAGTGCAAAATAGGAACTAATAGATGGATAGGTATAGATATCGTCTGTTTGCCAGATTTTCACTATCTGTGTTTATTGCATTTTTCTAATTTCTTTTTGATTTTTTTGTATTTTTCTATCAATAGACTGCCTGTTTGCCAGGTTTTCAACCTATTACATTTATTTTATTTTATTTTATTTTGAATTTTTTTAGGACTTTTTCTGCTATTTTTGAAAATTTTCAGGACTTTTTCTGCTATTTTTGAAAATTTTCAGGACTTTTTCTATTGTTTTGAAAAAAACTTTTTATTTTTGAAATTTTTCAAACTTTTCTGCTGTTTTTTTTTGAATTTTGAAATTTTTTCAGAACTTTTTCTGCTGTTTTTGAAATTTTTTCAGGACCTTTTCTGCTATTTTTGAATTTTTTCAGGACTTTTTCTGCTGTTTTTGAAATTTTTTCAGGACTTTTTTGGATGATGATAGCTGCCTTAGACATAATATTTATTTAGGTGCATGTTGTTGATGGGTTCATCAAATAGGTCCCTTCTGGCGTTGATAACTTATATGCTTCCAAACCGTAGATTGTGATAACCACATAAAGGCCTAGCCAATTTGGTTCAAACTTTCCTTTCTTTTCTCTGTCTTGCTAATTTCATGGATTTTCTTTTAGAACTAGATCACCCACCTGAAAGGTACATGGCTTTACTTTGTGATTATAGCTACGAGACATCATCTGTTGGTATGCTTTCAAATGGTCGGCTGCTCTTTATCTCTTTTCATCTAGGAGTTCTAACTCTTGCAGTTGGGAAACTCTGTATTTGTCATCTGTTATGAGACCTTTCAGTGATACTCTGAGTGATGGTATTTCAACCTCTAAAGGCAATATGGCTTCTGCTCCATAGACCAGAGTATAGGGTGTTGCTCTTGTTGGCGTTTAGACACTAGTTCTGTAAGCCCACAAGGCGATATTTAGTTGAACATGCCAATCTTTCCCTAAATCATTTACAGTCTTCTTCAAAATCTTTAGTATAGTCTTGTTTGAGGCCTCTGCTTGGCCATTCCCTTGTGGATAGTAAGGTGTTGAAAATCTGTGCTGAATATGGAATCTCTCACAAAGTTCATCAACATCCTGATTCTTGAAAGGTCGACCATTATCTGTAATAATGGCATTAGGAATACCATACCGACAAATAATGTAGTTGAGTATGAAGGATGAAATTTGTTTTCCAGTGACTTTAGAGAGAGGTACTGCCTCAATCCACATAGTGAAATATTTTGTCACTGTGATGATGAACTTATGCCCATTTGAAGATGAAGGATGAATTTTTCCTACTAGATCTAACCCCCATTGAGAAAATGGCCAGGTTGGTGTGAACGAGTGAAGTTCTTGTGCAGGAGCATGAATAAGATTCCCATGAGTCTGAAATTTTGATCATGTTTTAACAAAAGTGAATGATTCCCTCTCCATTGTAGGTCAGTAGTAACCCATTCTAATCAATTTCTTGGATAAGGTTAGTCCACTTGAATGAGTACCACAAATGCCCCCATGAACTTCTTGTAAAGCTTTTTCGGATTTGTCACATTCAAGACATCAAAGTAAAGTACCATCAAGACCATGACGATAAAGGGTATCAGCGATAAGGGTATAGAGAGAGGATTGTCGGATAAAGTTACGTTTTTGATTATGAGATAAGTTAGGTGGTAAAATGTCATCTTTTAGGTAGGCATAAATCTTACTATACCAAGACAAATCAGATCCTACCAAGCGGAAGATAATTTGGCTTTCGGGTGTGTCATAAGCAGGTGTAAATAATTGTTCCACTAGAAATTCATAGCAAGTCTGTTTTTCTGGGAGTTGTAACAATGATGCGATTGTGGCCATAGCATCAACTGCTTTGTTATCAAGCCTTGGAATTTGTGTGAACTAGATGTCCACAAAGTACTTCTTGAAGTCATCGACCATCTTTTTGTATGGCAACAATTTGTCATCTTTATTCTGATAATCATCATTGATTTGGTTAATGACTAACTGTGAGTCACCATAAACTTGTAGCTTGGTAATCCTCCATTCCAATGCTATCTTTAGTCCAATGATTAGTGCCTCATATTTGGCTATGTTATTGGTGCATGGAAACATTAGCCTATATGATCAAGGAATAGTATGTCCTTGAGGGGTGACAAAGAGAATGCCTGCCCCCAATCCATGTTGAGTAAAAGAACCATCAAAGTATAAGGACCATAGTTGCTTGAATTTTGTAGTGAAAACATCAACATCTAGAAATTCAATGTGCAAGGGGTGCTCTTCTTGCAGTGGAGCGTCTGCTAGTTGATCAGCGATAACTTGTCCCTTGATTGCTTTGTGATCAACATATTGGATGTCAAACTCACTCAAAATCATGACCCATTTTGCTAACCTTCTTGTCAAAATAGCTTTTCTTAATAGATATTTAAGTGGATTAATCTTTGCAACAAGATTAATCATATGCATTAACATATAGTGTCAAAATTTTTGTGAAGCAAAGAATACTACTAGGCAAGCCTTCTCAATGAAAGTGTAGTTGAGTTCATGTCCTATCAATGTTCGGATGATATAGTATATTGCTTGTTCTTTCCCTGTATGGTCTTCTTGTGCTAGCAATGCACCCAAGGATGTCTCTGTTGTGGCAATGTACAAGATCAATGGTTTATTTGGATTTGGTGGTACTAGAACTGGTGGGTTCATCAGGTACTGCTTGATTTGTGAAATGCCATTTCACATTTTTCATCCTATCTAAAAGGAACATTCTTATGCAGGAGATGTGTGAACGGTATACTTTTGTCGACCAATTGTGCAATGAATATTCTTATGGACTGAAGTCGCCCTTGTAATGATCTTAATTGACTGATGTTCTTTGGGGAGGCATCTCCATGATTGCCTAAACTTTAGTAGGATCTAATTCAATTCCCTTTTCTAAAACAATATATCCTAAAAGTTTTCCAGATGTGACCCCAAAAACACATTTCTTGGGATTTAGGCGAACTTTGAATTTTTCCAATCTAGTAAATATTTTAGACAATATTTCTAGGTGTCCTTCTTTGGTGTGTGATTTTGCCAATATGTCATCTACATAATCTTCCATGAATGTGTGCATCATGTCATGAAAGATCGTAGTCATAGCTCTTTGATAAGCAGCCCTAGCGTTCTTTAGATCGAAAGGCATGGCATTCAAATAGTACGTTCCCCACGGACAAGTGAAAGCTATTTTCTCTTGGTCTTCTAGTGCAATCTTGATTTGGTTGTAACTAGAGAAACCATCCATTAATGAATACATGGCATGGCCAGCTGTTAAATCAACTATAGTGTCAATGCTTGGAAGCAGAAAGTAATCCTTAGGGAAGGCCTTGTTAAGATCTCTGAAATCAATGCACACTCTAATGCATTTATCTGGCTTTTCTACTAGGACAATATTGGAGATCCATTTTGCATAGGCAATTGATCTTATAAATCCTGCATCTAGGAGTTTCTTGAGTCCTTCTTTAACTAGTAGTGCAACGTGAGGATGCATCTTTCTAAGTTTTTGTTTCACTGGTTTAGCTCCTGGTTTGATAGACAAATGATGCATTATGAGATTAGGATCAAGACCTGGCATGTCTGCATAAGACCAAGCAAAATTGACTTGATTTTCTTTAAGAAAGTTCATGAACCCTGGGATTTCATTATCTGTCATTGATTCAGCTACCTGTAGAATCCTTGGATTATCTGTAGTTTCAATATTAATTTCCTTTGTAGGCTCGATCAAAATGGGTGATCATTCATGATAGTGCTCTGGGAGAGTGTCAAGTGTCCCATTAGCTGGTGCCTTGAAAAAGTTTTCACCATCTGATATGCTCTTTATTTTATCTTTTGGTTGATCTAGTACTACCAGATTCTGGTTTTCACCACTAGATCATTCTTCTTTATTTTCATTTTTGCAGCTAGGAGACTTGACACTCTCCTGATTTAAGACTTTGTGCCAAAAATTACTAGTGGAACAATCATTTACATCATCTGCAGAAAGGAAGTTTATGATAGCTTCGTCATTTGGAAAAATAGATAAATCAATAGGTTCAGTTAGATCCCAGTCAATGAGATCAGGATGGATCAAAGGTAACAAATCATTTGGTCGTGTGAAATCGGCGATGGTTAGAGTCAAAACAGAGTTATCAGTAGGATCTGAGGTATGAGGTAGATCAATGATGGTACTATTCTCATGATAGTCTTGTTCGTTAGAATTTGACTCAGTATCACTAGACTCATAGTTGCTTTGTAGTTCAGATTATTGTCGTTGGGACCCTGAACCTTCTCCTTTGATTAAAGTTGGTGTATACTTGTGTATCACATCTACCTCTTTGTCTCTCCAAAATTCATCATCATGGATGGTATCCCATTCATATTCAGTAGAATCTATATTAGAGTTATTTTCTATGAAATTCAGGATTGATGCCAAACATGCCTCATTTTTATCAGAACCTTCTTGCAATGTAAAGACATTATCCTGTGATTGTTTGGATGGATTAGAGTCATAGCCTAGTCCAGTTTTATCATATATAGCAAGCCCTGGAAGATGGATAGGCTCAACTATGCCTTCTTTTCTTTTTCCAATAGGGCCATTGTCATAGCCCATCTTTTGCATGATGGAATACCCTTTTCCGTATCGATCCGTTGGTAAGGTGACATTTATAACTGTTTCCTCTTCATCTTTATAAAGCCAATTCAGAATTGCTGTATCCTTAGGATCTCCCATGGGGAATTTTTCTTTGATGAATTGTCCATTAAACTTGGTAGTTGGCTTTGTTGGTAGGTTTGTTGATGTTGAAGCTACTGATATCTGTTGTAGTGTAATAGAAGGTTGTCCATGTGATCAAGGTGATGTAGGTAGATTAGCAAGACAGAGAGAGTATTCCCCAACTCCACTTTCCTTGAACTGTAGTTTCTTGTCAAAGCTTTTGGCTAATTGACTGATTTGTGTATCATTCTTAGGAGAAGTATTAGCAAGCGCTTCTCGATTGTTTGGAACCAAAGTATCCTGACTAGCTTTGATGTTGGCACAAGTTTGGATGTTTGAATTATCAGCTGATATAGTGATTTCCTGTCCATCATATGGAAACTTAAGACATTGATGGTATGTGGACAGAACAATTTGCATTTCATGGATCCAAGGATGACCCAACAAGATGTTATATGCAAGATCCCTATTTAATACTTGACAAAAGGTATTTTTGATAACAGGTCCCACTCTGATTAGTAGCATGATTAGACCTTTAGACATTCTTTTCTCATCATCATAGGCTTTAATAGTAATCTTCCTTCTAGGATCAATGGAGTCCTCAGAAAATCCTAAAGCTTGGATCAACTTCAAGGTACATATATTCAAACCAACCCCTCCATCTATTAGAACATGTTTTACACAGAACTTGTGGATCATGACCTCTAAGTATAATGACGAATTGTGGGGATGAGTCATGGAAACATCATCTTTGTTAGAAAATGAAAGACATGTGGGTGAGAACAAGTGTCCTACCATGGCTTGAAATCGGTTCACATCCAAATCTATGGATACAGTTGTTTCAAAAAGGCCCTTCTCTAAGATTTCATTATGTGCTGGGGAAATCTTCAAGAGTTCTAAAATGGAAATTTGAGCTAGAGTTTTTCGAAGTTGGCTAACTAAGTCATATTGATGTTGAGGGAAGGGCTCAGTAGATTTTGAAGAGGCACCCTTCAAGACAACTTTAGCTTGTGCTCTTGTTGTGACATTAACTTGCCCATAGTCTATCTTCTCATTGATTTTTATAACATTGATCTACTCATCATCCGTATAGAGGTGACAGATTACAGTGTCATCGATTTGATTCACATTTTTGTCAGAAGACTCTCCCTTTTGATAATTTGGAAAAGGATTGTGAAATGCTTGGTGATCTTCATTGGATTTTTGTTGTCCTTCTACTGTGATAGTGTCGTTGTCAATTAAGTCTTGGATAGCATGCTTCAAAGCTTGACAATTGTTTGTACGATGACCTCTGCACCTATGATAGTCACAATAATAAGCCTCATTCCATGATGGAGGTTTACACTAGGTTCATAATTGTGTTGAGGTGGTAAAGTAAGGGCATTTTTGTCCATAACCTCTTTAAATGAAAATTCCAAGGATTGTCCTAGTGCAGCGAAAGTTCTTCTACTAGAGAAGAATGAAAAGCATTGTGGGTTTGTGTTTGACGTATTCCCTTTGTTGTTGTTGTTGCCCCGATACTTTTGATTGTTGAAAATCCCTTGATTGGGAGTAGGATTTTGATTCATGTTGTTCTTTGGAGAGAGAGGATTGTTTCCTTGATTTGTGATAGAATTGACATTTTTGTAGTTATTGTTGTGAGGAGTATTTGGAGTATTCAGAACAAATGGCTTAGTCGAGACATGATTTGTATCCACAACACCATTGTTTACAATGTTTTTATTGCGAGTCCAAAATTTAGACTTGTCCTGATTGTTGTAATGGTTAGATGAGCTAGGATTGTCCTTGTCAAGTTTTATTGTCCCTCTTTTGACCAAAGCACCTTCAATGGTTATGGCATCCTCAATCAATTTCTCAAAGGAATGTGGACAATGTAGATTTAAGCGATAGCTCATTTTGGAATTTAGACTATTGATGAAAGTAACCATTTTTTCCTTTTCAGGAACAGGACGTGGATACCTAGTGAACATTCTTCTCCATCTTTGAAGAAAGGTAGTAAAAGGTTCACCAGGTTTTTGTGCAACTTTGCAGAGATCAATCATGGTGATTTGGTGTTGGATGTTGTAGGAGTATTGTGTTATGGACAAATTGATCAATTCCTCAAATGTCTGGACAGGAGGTGTAATTTTCGATAGCCATTCCATAGATTGACTTCCAAGACTCCTAGGAAACAAATGCATCAAGTAAGTGTCTTCATGTGAAAATTCTAAAGTCATGTTTCGGAAGTCTCTAACGTGATCAATTGGATCCGATTTACCATTATAACGATCAAATTTGGGAATTTCATAATGTTTGGGAAATGGAATCATATTGAGACTTCTATCAAAAGGATAAGGACATATGTCGTCAAGAGTATATTTCTTTGTTGTGGTCCCCCCTTGTAACTCTTTGATTTGTCCTTGGAGTGCCTTAAATTGTTGAGTGAGAACAATAAGATTGGATGGGGATGTTTCTTCTTCTTTGCTCTTTAATTTCTCAGTATTAAAATCCTTAGGCAATTTAGCTCCTTGATCGGCTAGAAGGAGAAAATACTTTTCTTTGTCACATTGCAGGATCTTTTCTATGGCTTTAAGAAACTTGGGGTCTTGTTCAGCCTCTCTAATGTGAAGTTCTTCCTCTGGATCATCATCACTATCTACAGGAGTTTTGTTCATGGCTTTGTACTTATGAAATGGATTTATTTCTCTATTAGCCATATTGTCATCACTGAAAAGGGGATTTTGACTCACACTATAATGAGGATTATCACGTTCACCTTCTTCTTGAATGTTATGGGTATGAACTTCTCATTGAGATTCTTCTCCTAGTTTGTTGTATTGGGATCTTGTAAAAACAGGCATATGATTTTGCAAAAATGAGGATATCTTGATCTTGATAAGATAAAAAAAAATATGATACAATCAAAGATGTTCCTAATTCTAGATTTGTGGCTTCCAATGATGAAGGATATCAAAATATTGTTGGGGGAAGTTGAATCAATAATCCAAAATTTTGCTTGTGAGGTGCACTCCTAAGAGTTTCGATCCCTGTTTTCAAAAAAAGATTTGTAAGCCTAATGAAGGTCACTGAAGGATTTGACTAGGATGTGTCGAATATTCAATTGAAGGTGATGGTATATTCCCAAACTCAAGAGGTTGATTAAGATTGTGATGCTGAGATAGAGCTAATCTTTGATAATAGGCTTGAGTATTCAAAGGTTCTAAAGCATACTCGTCAGTGAACCCTCTGATGTAGTCTTGGTATCTATGGAGAAATTTGTGATAATGAAGCAAGACGTGTCGACTCTTATACAAAAATTCTCTTCGATCCAAAGTTTTCTTGTAACTTAAGTTTGTTTTGGGTTTCTTGATCCTATTGAAAACTGATTTCTTGACGAACTTGGTTGATTTCCACTTCCTCAACATGGGAGAGAAATATCAAAAATTTGGGTCTGTGTAAAATTTGACAGCAACCAAAGTGCTATTTTGTTCCCTAAATGTGCTGCAGAAAAAGGTATATGTGCTGGAGAAAAAGTTAAATGCGTTGCTGAATACCTTGAATGCGTAGAAATAGACCTTAGATGCGCTAAACCAATAAGTATATGCACTAAAACAGTCCCTAAATGCGCTGGAAAATGACTCAAATGCATTGAACCAGCAAGTGGATGTGCCAGAACAGCTTTTAAATGCGCTACAGTTTTTCCTAGATGCACTAAAATAGTTTTGCAAGGATAGTTTTTGACCAATTTTAAAAAATTTCAGCTGAAGTTTTTCATATTCGTTTCGGATGATCTTTTATCTGAATTAATGTTCTTGAAAACACAGCAAACAGTCTGATTTAAGTTGAACATAACCAAGCACATAATAAGACAAGCACAACGTAAGTTAGGCCAGGATAATATCTGCTAGATTCCACATGGGTTTCCCCAACCGCATATCAGTAGCATGTGAATTCAGAAGTTTGGTTGCACGGGCTCCCCCTTACAGTGCACTCTCTTCTCAAGCCAACCAAGCTTCCAACCCCCATGAAACTCCCATGGCAGATTGATCACCTCTGCTAAAGACTGCGAAAGTGTGGAAGGCTTCACACCGACTAGTGCTGGACTAGTAAATAGAAGGTTTTTGGCTTTCTAAACAATGGTATTTAATTCGGGACCCCCGTTTGAGTGGCCATACATGGGGCAAGAGATTAACCACCATTAAGGTGGCACTCCAGCCTAAAGAGGTTAAGCTCAACAGGGTTTAAGAGAGTACTACTCCATCTATATGACACATCTGCACACATAACCTTAGGTTTTCCCTTAAGATTCAAATTTGTATACTGGTCGGGGGTAGCTTGGCCTTAGCTCCGTTACCGGTTTGAGTCACATTGAGGTGATGAAATCCCAAGGCAGGCCCAATTTCTAGAGTTAATAACTATTTCTCTTACACCTAGAATCACACAAGTGCGCAAGGGGAGAGGATACTTCGATTATCAAGTCAAGGTTACATAGGGAAAAGTGGGTCTGGCTTTCTGATCACCTAGTTTGCACAGGGTGAGAGCATAGTCACCTACCACTTTCAAGCACAATCAAAAAGAGTAGACAGATTCATTTTAGATGCACCAAAGTCAAAAATGATTTAATCTAAGTGAAGATTTTGCTTCACAACAGGCATGGGGTTCGTTTTAACTACATGATAAAGATGTGGTGACTACCCTAGATTGATTCATTTTAAAACCAGCAAGAAAAAGAAAGAAATTTTATCTGTGGAAGGCATCAGACTCAGAATCTCTGTTACAACCCAGATATTCTGAAACAGACAGTATATGCATAGAAAAATAACTCATATGCACAAGAAAATAACCCAGATGCACAAGAACAGAACCCAGATGTGCAAGAACAAACACTATATGTGCTAAACTAAAATGCAATTTTTTTTACTTTTTTGAAATAGATTTAAATGCGCTAAATGATGTCCTATATGCGCTAATTAAACTCCTAAATGTGTGAAACTAAAACGAAAGCAGACTTAAATATATATGAATGTAACCAGAAGCGCCATTCTGTTCCCTAGATGCACGTCAGAAATTCCCATATGCACTGAAACAGTCTTCATATGTGCTAAGGTACCTGCAAAACAAAATTTTTTTGAATCTCCCAGATGTACTACAGAATGTTAGAAAACCTGCAAGAAAAACCTGCAAGAAAAAGGTCTAAAATAGGGGCATAGGCCCCATGGTGGGCGCCAAAAATGTGTGATTGAAAATATATGTGTAATGAAATGAAATAAATACTATTCAAGCACACCAATAAGACATTATATTCAAAACAGAAAATAAGAGATAAGGAGATGCAAACTCAATATTTTGTTTCGATTGTCGTCCTATTGTCCTCTATCTTCAGTGTTTTGTTGATTCCAGCTTTTGCTCTCAGATTGTGTGGTAGGCTCAACAAACTGTCCTTCTAAAGAACAAGATTTAAATATGATGCACGATGCAAGATTAAGGCATAATATGAAATTAGACTAATATGATTGAAGTAAACATGATGCTATGATGCTAGAATGCTAAATGAATTAAATGCATGAGCTCTAATTAATCACCCTTTTTTTTTCAATGCTTAGATTCACACAGGTATTTATAGAGTTTTTCGAAGGATTCTGATTGGTTGTCTTGATTGATGGTTGTGATAATTCCTAGTAGATCGAATGGCTGAAGATGGATGAAACTGAAGAGAAAATAGAAGAAAACCTGAAAACAAGATTTTTTTATTTTTATGAAAGAGAAAAACATAAGAAGATAAAAACTCGTCTTTCTTTAAAAGGAAAAAAAGAAAGATTTAAAAGCTGATAAATAATGAATTAAAAATTCAATTATTTATTTGTGGATGATATTCAACTTTTTCTTAATTAAATAAAATATTTAATTAAGCTTTTAAAGAAAGCAGAAGAAAGTTTGTGATAAGAAGAAAGCTTTAATTAGGATTTTTGAAGAAAGCAGAAGATATCATATTTAAATAAAATATTTAATTATGATATGAGAAGAAAACAGAAGATTTCACAATTAAATAAAATATCTAGTTGTGATTTAGAAAGAAAGCATAAGATCTTTAATTAAATAAGGTTTTTTTAATTAAATCACATTTATGAAATTAATTAAATGAAACATTTAATTATTTAGAAGAAGAATCTAAAATAGAAGAAAGAGAGATATTTAAACTTAATTAAATCAAAAGATTTAATTTAAATTCAAACAACAATAATTAATTTAAATAAATAAAATGCATTTATTTAATTAATTAAGTGGACGTATGAAAATAATTAAATAAAATAAATTTATTTAATTATGAAAGAAGAATAAGATGAATGAACAATATAATTAAATTAATGAAATTCAATCATATGTAGAGGACTTTTAGATAAATTAATTAAATAATAGATATTTAATTAATTGCTAGGATTATAGACATGACCATTTTTATGCGTATACATATATATCTCGCTCAATCGTGTCACATCACAATGTCATAATGTATCAATAATTCATGGAAGCCTGCATGCTATAGAATCATAATACAATGTCTCAATGCATCTCAAAAAGTATCCCTATCCAGAACTGCCACTGCTATCATGCCTAGAGTGTGTGGAGGAATGATGATGGGAACTCGATGACCTGTGAGCTGAGGGAGGTTTGTCATATGGACCTGCTCTATGTGGCTACTCCACCCCCTCTGTGCTAACTGTCCTAATGTGGGTCTTAGTTTGGGACCTACTACTATGTGCCTCTGAGAAACTGGGGGCCTGTCTCTTTGGCGGAACCTCTACCTCATAAAGATCCTGATAATATCTCTCTCTCTCCCCAGCTCTGACTAGCTCTCTGGAAAAGGCAACTGATGGCCCAGTACATAGGGCTCTGAGCTCTGAGAATCTCTACTCTGTCTCCTATCGCCGAGCTATAGCCTAATCTCTATCCATGAGGGCTTTGTCCCTCTCTATCTGGTACACATCCCTCTTAGACATCAACACTCTCATCTACTCCTCCAAGGATGCAACCTGAGCACACAATGTATCTATGTTTGGATCCACTGCCCCGGTCTCATCCTATCTTCCACTCACTCTTCCATCCTCCTCATCTATCTCCTCTAAGATCTGATCACGAACCTCTCTCTCATGATCATCATAATCCTTGTCATCCTCCTAGTAGGCGCCCAATAAACCCAAGGCATCAATCTCTGCCTCCTCTTTGCCTGCCTCCTCGGTACCTACCTCCTCCTCTGGTGGGATGTCTAGAATAGCTGCCTCTATAGGCTGTACCTCCTCTTCGCCTATCGCAGTATCCATCTCCTCTCCTCCTCTACCAATGTCTGGTATGGCCACATCCTCATCTCCTCGTCCCTCCTCACAGACTGGTGACAATGGTGGCCCTCATCCCCTCTGACCATGTCTCCCTCTCCTGCCTCCACGCCATCCACCTCAGCCATCATCTCCTCCATCACCATGGCCTTCTCTATCTCCCTGACCTCTACCTCTGCCATGCTTGCCTCATGGACCTATCCCTCGCCGCTCTACTGGCGCTGGCTGCCTTGGATATGTCAAGGGGATCGGCCTGTGTACTGCCCACCACTGATCATACTCCTCTATGGTCCCTAGATCTACTGGACCATCCCTCCATCCCCATGGAACTGCCTGTAGTGCATCGATGTCGGCCTCTGCTATGGAAACAAGAATCTCTGGACCCCATAGGAGGACCTCTCGTGATGATCTTGCAAACTCTTCCTGTCCTCTAAGCACATCTTGCACCTCTCTAAACTGCCGCAGGACATGATCTAGCAACTGACACTCTATAATGTGGACATGTGACACTATCTGCCCAACCAAGAATTGTATCTATCAAAAAAATGGCAAATTCTCATCCTTGTCTAACCACTCGGCACAGCCCAAGTATGGTCTCCATGTAAACTACACCATAGTGTCAATAGCATGCCTGAAGTAACCTGTATCTCCTATGTGAGGCTGAGTATTCACCCCCACATAGCAGAAGGTGTACAGAGCACCATGTGGTATATCTACTATCACCGGTGGCCGAAAGATTATGATGTGTTCCCACGCCCATACCATTAGGAGCATGGTACCACAACTCATGGACTGTGCCTCTTGGTAGGCAATATCATGCAAATGAAATTATAACATCCTGAGCACACATGAACCCCAAGCATACACCACTTGACGCTCTAGCATGCCTACTAGCATCTCCCCCCACCCCATGGGAAAACCATGACCTCGGCGGTTGGGAAGTACTATGCCGCCTATGAATGTACACAATAGACAGTCTAGCTACCTATACCTCTGAGCCAACACATGCCACCTAATCACATAGTCATCAAATCCTAACTACCTAATGTCCGCATGTGGGTAGTATTTGCACATCTTAGTTGCACCCCTCTGGGTATTGTACATCATCCGTGTGCCTCTAATAGGAAGTCTGAGGATCCTGTAGACATCCTCTAAGGTAACAGTGGCCTCTCCAGTCGGTAGGTGGAAAGATGATGTCTCCGAGTGCCACCGCTCACACAAAGCTGTCAATAATCCCTAATTCGCTAGAATCTGGGGCATGTCTATCACATGAAGCAGACCTAGGTACCATAGGATCCGTCGCTCTGCTGGTTGCAAACTATCTCTGAATTGAAATATCATCGGTCTCAACTCCTGTGTATATATTGTGTCTAGCACAACTTGCAATGGCATTATACATGCCTCATGTCAGCCTCAATCATCTATTCTAGTGCAAATTGACTATACTACCTAATATTCAAATGCATCATTATTTTGCACATGCGTCACTCTTTAACATATGCGGTGCATAAAATTCAAATGCGTCTTTATTTTTCAAATGTAGCTAATTATATCACAATTGTGTTACACTAAATTCATATGCGTTGAAAAATTAACATTGCGTTGAGAAAATATTCAAATGCATTTCAAAATAAACAAATGCAGCTAATCTAAATGCAAATGCGATGCAAAATTTCAAATGCGTTTCATAAATCTACACATGCGTTGAACTGCACACAACCTATGCAAAACAGTTACGTAAAATTGCAGATGCAACTTTTCGCACGCAAATGCATCATTCGCGCACACAAATGCGGTGATTTATTAAAATGACTCATAACAAAAATTAACATTAAATGCATAAAAAAATGTGCAATGCAAAAATTTTCAAAAGCCAAGTTTGAGGTACATACCGGGGGGTCCATGTCGACTAGCCTCTGAAAGGTCCAGATCTTGTATGCGCGATGGTGAGTGTTCGGAATGGGAGACATTGTCGCTAGGAGTGCAGAACAATTTCTCAAATTTTCAAGCTAGGTGGCTGCAAATGAATAGGTTTTTACCCATATTCCTATATATACCTAGGGCTTAGGTGGCATTTCTTTCCAACTGGCCATGTCAACTTCCATTTTCCATCAAACCGTATTTGTCCCTAACATTTCCAAACCCAATTCTGTCAACTCCACTGCATTTTTGGCTATCCAATGGACTAATCGGGATCATTTCCAAATTGTTTTGACTTTTTCAGAAATTTTTCAATTTTCCCGAGGGGGCATACCTTCACCTATTTTACACTGGGGCATATTTCATATCGATTTTCTTTGACACAACGCCGAAATGACATTGTATCAAAGAGGGGCAAATGTAGACACCAAAATTTGGTTTAAACCTGGACTTCCATATTCTTCATAATTTGTATTCTTCATGGTCATGATTAAATAATGTCAATTATTTAATTATTCACTTTAACTTTAGTTCTTCTATTAATTAAATAATCTTAATTATTTAATTAATTCACATTTTCTTTATTCTATCTGATTAATTAAATAAACACTTTTAATTTAATTATGTTACTAATTAACCTTATCCTTCTTGTCAAATTAAATAAATTCTTATTTAATTTACTTTTTACCATACTTCAACTATAATTAAATAAATTCTTTATTTATTTAATTATTCATTTAAATCCCTTCATCACTTAATTAAATAAATCTTATTTATTTAATAATTCTTCAAATATCAAATCTTGAATTAAATGAATTATTTAATTCATTAATTCTATTTTAACGCATTCCTCTATATTTAGATAATTGTGTGAGTTATCTAAGTATTCACTTTGACTTGACTCAACATCTATTTTAATTGCTCAGTTAACTCTTGCTTTAATGTCTGAGTGGCATTCTCAAGTAATCTCTTCGTCAAATCATTCAGTCATCTAGTTCTAACTCAATTGTGTGTACATGTGAATTAATTAAATATTCATATTTAATTAATTAAACCTTGTGTGTGCATTCAAACATGAGTTGCTTTAAATCCATCTTTATCTTTATCATGCAAAGATAATTCTTCTATTTTTGAATACCAAACTGGAAGATTAAATCATTTATTTAATCTTTAATTCTATTTCTAATTTATATCACTCATGTCATTACTAACTATTATCATAATGCATGCTTAATTAGTTAATCTCAACCATCCATTAATCTTTCAATCCTGGCCTGTCGTTTGAATAATCAATTTTCTATAAATTGATCTGTCATTCTTCATTCCAATCTCTCTCGTGAAATCTTATGACTTTTGATAGCACTTATCTTGAATCTTCGATGTTTTGCTAAAATCACTATCATAGGCTATACTTGCACGAACTTACGAAAAATCTGAGGGCAATTATACTACAACAACAAAATGGAGAAGGTCAATCGAGATGATTCATGGAAATACATTTGAAATTGGTGAGATTGTTCTAGTTTTGTTCACGTTTTTACTTTCCTTTGTTCTTTGTTGCTGAGCATTAGATTTGCATTTAGATTTAGCATTGCATGTTTGCTCTAATATTTTTTCTTTCTGTACTTTCTTGGCGTTACAGGTATCATAATCCACAATAAAAAATTTGTAATTTTTTGAGTAAATTACATGTAGGCATTGTCCTCTTAGCCTATTTACTGCATTCCACACTATGTTAAAATTGATAGTTGTATTGGAATCAACATTACTTTTCATGCATGGTTTGGCCATTATGGTTTCATTGCTAGTCCGCCTATATTTAATGCTTGGTATGTTGTGTGTTGCCTATCAGAATCAGCCTTATACTAGTATACCTTGTATCCCATGTTGTGTGAATTCTTATGATGTAGTAGCATCAAATAATTGCTATCTTTAGTTGCTTGGGAATTCAAAATAGTAGGTGGTAATTTTGTATGTTAAATGCATGTATTATACTTATTTTTCTATACTTCAATCCATGTAGAAATTTTCCTCCATTTGGAGTTTTTATAGATAATATATATATCTTGAAGACTGTAATTATTTATTATGTTTATATATATATATATATACTTGTAGAAAATCACAAAGTATCAAAGTTATAAGGGAATATTATGTTTTCTTTTTGGAAATTGATTGTTTGTTTTAGTTTGGTGTATTAGAAGATTTATAATTTAAATTGAATAATACAATTTGATAATTGAAGGAATGGAATAATATAATGTTTTACTAGTTGAATTTTGGAATTGCCTTGTATTGGATTTTGAGTATAATAGTTATCATAAAAATAATGTCTATCAAAAATGTGTTGTTGTTCGATTATTTGTATTGGACAAGATAGATTGATGTAATTAAATTTAAGAAAAAATTAAATATTAGTGTATAGAAATAAACTATCCTTGTTCAGATTGGTATTTATGGATTGAAAGGGGTATATCATGAATTGATTATGTAACCCATGATTATGTTGTTGTTGAATTGTGAGTGAGAAGTAATGTGATTGGATGATGTTTGAGTATGGATTATGTGTTTTGTTCAATAGTATTGTTATGTTGTAAAGTGAATCTTAGAGTCTTTCAAAGGCTAGGGAGATACATCCTCTTGGTGGGAATTTTGATTATCTTGGTGTTGGGGATTTTTATAGTGATTGTGTTGATGATGGATTTTACCTTGCACAATATTTTTGCCTTTTTAGTTGATCTTTTGGAATTTCTGAGCGTGAAGGATTATGCCTCACCATGTGATCTTGTTTTGAGTTTGGGTTATGCAAATGGCTATGCTCTTGATTATATTTGGTTCCCTAGTTGTCAGTAGGGGAGTGGCTCTCAGTGGGGGTCCGACATAAAAAGGGGCACCATGGTACCTCAGTGAGAGTTTAATCAAGTGATAAACTAAAAATAAATATGGGGTTTGGGTAGTTCTCACATTAAATAAAGATAATGGATGCATATCTCATGGCTCAAGTGCCTATTTAGGCTTGAGGTGAGACGGGAAGGCCTAGAAAGGAAAGATTGATTGCCTAGTCTGACTAGAAGGAAAGGTTCGACAACTGATAGAGGTGGCTAGGTAGTCTGGTAGCCTAGGAAGGTTACACCAAGGTAACCCATAGCAACCTATGTGATGAAACTCCTTCTATAGCAAATTAGTATCCTCATGATTCTTGTCTCTATTTGATGTGTGTGCCTTTGGAAGTGATATTGTTTTTTAATGTTGTCGGTACTTGTTCATGGTTGTCATGTTAGCCTTGTGTTTTGTATTGTCCTTGACTATTGTGATGGTGGGACCCTTTGATATCTCCTAGCACAGGGGGTGGAACTTTGGGTTCCACATGGTTGGGTGGAAAGTGCATTATCCTCCATTGGGTTGTTAGGAATTGCATGTAGAAAATATCAATTAAATGCAAATAAAGATTACACAGAGGAATGAAAAACACAAAAATAATAACAGTGAGACAATATTTAGCCCAGTTCACCCAAAATCAGGCTACATCCACCAATAGAGAGTCCAATATTATTATCCAGTAAATTGAACTGATTACAACTAATAATCCTTGCAACTCAATACCACTGAAAATGTTACAATACAATGTCAACAGAAACCCAAACCGTTAGCCTTTTATCAAGACTTATGTTGGTTACCTTGACCCAATCTTAGGGGAGCTACCCCCAAACCCCTATTAAATAATTTGGGGGAAAGCCGTGTCGATAAAAGTGGGGAAAATTTAACTTCTGAGTCTGATTAGGCTCCATATACCAACATGGGTTCCCTTTCCTTGTACGTGTTATGGCAACTTCTCTTGGTACAAAGACTTCTGCATTGTGCCCGTTCTTGGGATTTGTTGCCCTTGTATTTGTTTTGTATCATAATTGATGTAACATGTACCTTGCTTGTTGTATACTCCTCACATGCAAACGAGGAGATATTGCTATTCAAAATATAAGTGTAATGATGTATATTGATGTGAACTCTATTATGTGGTGGATTATGTATCCGATGTTATTATACATGTATATTGAATGAATTGAATCAATTAATCTCTATGTACTCATGTTATGGTTGTATCTCATGGATTACATGATTATAAGAAATGAATAGTTGTGTTTCCTAGTTGATGTTAGCTTTTAATTAATGCAATATCTTATAGTTCTTGTACATTAGATGATAGGAATCATGTAGCTTTTAAATAATATGAAATATGCTATAAATATTTGATAAAATGTAAGTGACTAGAAATAGAAGGAAAAGTGGGGGGTCAAAAGTAGCCATTTATTTTTTGAAATCAGCTAAAATTGAACTTGGATGCAAAAATTAGGATGCTTACACTCAAATTTAGAAGTATTTAGATTATATTAATATATTCAAAAACTAAAATGAAAATTATTTTGTTAGATAGCTAAGAAGTATTAGAACATTTTATTAGTAGTTTCATTAAATCTTGTTTTAAACCAAGTAAATCTAATGATGTTGAAGTACTAAAATGCTACTTAATATGAAAAATATCTCTGCCCCATGCGATGAAAATGCCCCTAGATTTCTTAAGTGCACCATAAATAAATGTTAAGTTTACATTATAAGCTTTATGTAAGGCATATAATACACCTTTCCTAAATTTCTAACCATTTGTCGATGGTACCATAAATTCAAAGCACAATGCTCTCTCATGATGTTCTCCATCTAATCAAGAATAAAATGACTCATAGCCACAACTCCAAAAAGCAACTTTGAAGGAGTCTTGAATGTATTGATCTCTAACCCATGTACCAACATGCATGTGGAAGAAGTCAAGGAGGTAGGTCTAGTAGTTCATGTTCTATGAAACTCCTAATTTTTTATGAAGATAAGCCATATTCACATGCATAAAAAAATGACCATCCATCTCCTTTCCATGCATCCTTTTGTTGATATCTTCATGTGGTTCATATGTTAGTATAAAGAAAGATTTAGAATAAAGTGTGACATTCCTCAAAGATTTTACATGGGTATTTTGAATAGATAGGAGGAAATACATGCATTTGAAATGAATTTAATGGGTTTCAAAGTATATATATGTAAGTATGGACACAAATTATGTTGTAATCTTGTGGTCCTTGATATAATGTATTTACATTGAATCATTATGTAGTGTTCTTAGTTTCATTGTCAAAGTCAGAATAAGGTTTGTAAATTTTAGGGAAAAGAAAATTTTTGGTCACATCATCTCTATGAGAAGAGGTTGAAAGGCATCCAAGAATGAAAATAATAAAAGGTATACATATTCAAAGATGATATAGTGGGATAAATAAACTATGAGATGCTAAACTCATGCTAAATCTTTTATAGGAGTGCTTGTGAACTATTAACCATGGTATTTCTAAGTTTTGGATATCATTGATGTTTGTGGGGATATTGCTTAGTAAAGAATTATCAACAAAAGAAGGATTTTTTTATATTTTTTTATCAAAGACATGTATATAAAGGCTTTCATTGAGCTCATAAACCCTATTCATGTCTAGGGTAAATGTGTTGCAGGTATGAGGAAGTTTGGTGGTGTTATCATTAATGTTGTCATTGATGTCAATATAGTTCATTATGTTGCAGATTTTTACATGTATAGCTGAGATGTTGTTGAGATGTTGTGAGTACATGAAGCTATCTTTATGGTGTAGCAGATGTGTTGGTTTAATAAGTTTCCAAGTTCTTTTGAGAAATAAAGAAGAGAAGTTAGAGTGATGGAAGTGTTCAGAATGTGCTCCGGTATATGCTTCACAGTTCTCCTGTGTTGATCATATGCTTGTGTGGATCTGAAGGTTTGATGATGGTGATTTATTGTTGATATCTCCTTAGTTTTAGCTTCTATCTTGATGATACGTGAAATTGATGTTCACAAGTATGTGAGTTGTTCTGACAGAGTTGGTCTTCTATAGATTGGGAGAAATATTGTTGCTCTACAATCCTACTCTATCTCATTTCAAATCTTGTGGATTTGGAATATGTCTTGTGAAGGTCTTTTTTTGTGCTCTAGAAAAGAGGTTTGAAGATTGGTGATCTGGAAGTCATGTTTTAGTATTTGAGTATGAGTTTATTCAGTCTGGATGGATTGGTAAAAGGTATTCAGTAATTAAAGTTTTTTTTTTTGCTCCAGATGTATTTGGAAGATTCTGAGATGTATTCTCATGCATAAGGAAGTGTGTCATGGTATCCATGTGTCATCTTCTTATTGGGAAGCGTGTACATCAATTTCATTTGTGTTTTCATTAGGTTTGGATGACCTAGTGTTTACAGTTCATTTGAAGAATAAAATTTAATTAAGGAAGCATGTGGTTGTTTCGAGATATTATTTATAATCTTCAAAAGTATTTTTATTGGTCCACTCTTATTATTTTCCATAGTAGGAATTTTGAGTTTCCGACCTATTTTGAATTTATGAAATAAGGTATTTGTGGTTGACCTTGGAGAAAGTTTCCAAGGTTGAAGATGGTATAAATTCAAGTTGAGTTGTGAAGAATTGTATGATAGTGTGATGAAAAGTGATGAAAGTAAGCTACAAATCATAAGAGTAGAAGTGTGTGTGTGAGTGAGTTGTGATAGTAGTTCTTCATTGTATTGAAGGAAATGAGATAAAGGTTTCTGATATCCTACGAATGTGTTAATTTTTGTGGTGGATATTTTTGTTCTCTTTTATATCTATAAGCAGTAAGCCTCCCTGTTGGACAGTGAGTCCTTTCTGTGGACAGTGAGTCCCTTTTGTAGGCAGTGAGCCTTTGTACTTGGACAGTGAGTCCTCTTCTAGGAAGTGAGCCTTTATTTTATAATCTTTATATTATGTGATAACCCTCATCATGGTTTTTCCCTCATTGGGTTTTCCATGTAAAAATATAGTGTTCATTATGTCAATTTACTTTTGGTTATTTGTGTTGATGCTCTTACTTAATAACAAAATAGTGTGGTTGTTGAATTAATAAGTATTGAAGTTTTTATGTTTGAATTTTGTGAAAAATGATTCACCCCCTATTGGAAAAACAAGGACAAAAAACTAAGAGGGGGGATGAATTAGTTGTCATAGAATATTTAAATTTTTCAAACTTAACTTTACTTAATCTTAAAGATTTGATGAATTAACAATAAACCACAGACAATCAACACATCATAAACATAGATAACACCCAGATTTTTTATGTGGAAATCCTATTAGGGGAAAAACCATAGTGGATGTTAGTCCACAATACTATACCCTATTAAAAGTATAATGAAGAATAATGGGAATGCACATGCATTCAAGCACACTACCTAGAGCTCACTTCTCAAATACAAGAGGGCTCACTGCCCAAAGAAGACACACTATCTTATAGTAATTCAGATTAGATCTGTAGGGTATGAACTGAGAAAATAGCTTCTACAAAAGCTTGATTACAGTTCTAGTTAAGCACAGAAACACTCCTTCACACTTCACTCAAACTTCTTCACACTCTACTATACAATTGAATGATTAGATCACTATTCGTACACTTGCTCCTTCTTTGACACTTCTTCCCTTCTATGCATACTTCACTTTGCTCAAACAATCACTCTTATATATCTAGAACATGGAATTACATGAATAACTTCATTGGCCAAAATAAAATATGAAATATAAAACATATACAAAATGTCAACCCAAATTTACAAGTAAATTTTCAATGTGAATCAAACACCATCAACCAATATTATGTTGTGGCCTAAAACAACATATCCAACACAAAAGCACCTTAATTGATTTCTCCTTGAAGATCCACAACATGTTACAACCACTATGTCGGCCAAGAACATAAAAACCAAAACACACAGGAGAAAAATCACTAACCACGAGCACTCCAATCAATGCAGATGCGTAATAAAGATAGAGCATGATCTAGGAGAATCCACAAGCATAAAAAATCATTAGAGAAGAATCCAAAACACCTAAAATTACTAGAATCACATCAAATTCAGTTAGGAACACTAACTGAAGCCACAAAAAAATGTCAGAACATAACTATTCATAACATGATTAAATCTTCATGTGAACCTCTAAAAATTTTGGTGGATAAACTAGATACACTTAGCAATAAACCCTTTCGTCCACAATGATTGATCATTAATGTACTAAGCAAGACACCTTCATGAAATTCACTATTCCACTATCAACTTGTAACTCTTTCTTGAACAATTTTCTCAATATCCTCAACATATACAACCTACAATACATCAATCCGCAAAAGGGAAAAACGTTTCTTCAAAATCAATACCTTCCATTTGTGAATACCCTTTACATACCAGTCTTTCTTTATTCCGAACCACTTCACCTTGTTCATTCAACTTATTCTAAAAGACCGATTTAGTACCAATCATATTTTTATCTTTAGGTCTGGGAACAAGAATCCATGCATCATTCTTTTCAATTTGTACCAGTTCTTCCTTCATAGCTTTCATCTCGTGTTCTTCATTACAAGCTTCATTAACATTATTAGACTCAGTCTTGGAAATCAGAAAATTTTCTCTTGCAATCCTTCTTCTAGTCTACACACCTTTATTCTTATCTCCTATAATTTGATCTTCAGAATGATTTAGCTTTACATACCTCAAAATCTTAGGATTCTCTCGCACTTCTAGTTCTTATGTTCTTTCTTCTGCACTTCCACTTGTCTCTCCTTCCTGACTTTATTGATTTACCAGAACAATATGAACTTGATTATGTGTCTAAGCATTCTTCCCTTTGTCTACACCATCTTTCTAGTCATCTAAATCATATCCACAGTATCGGGATGACCTAGCAGAGTCCTCATCAACTCTGAGATTTGCACTTTCAACCATTTTTCTCAATCTTCTATTATTGCATTGGTAAGCCTTGATTTTAGTAGAGTAACCTAGATAAATTCCTTTATTTCTCCTTGCATCAAACTTTCCTATGTCCTCATCTCTCTTAATATAACACTTGCTTCCAAAGATCTTGAAATATTTAATAGTAGGATTCACTAGCTTAGGTAGATCTCTTACTGCTTGAGTGGAGCTTACCTTGATAATGTTATCAAAATTCACATGACATGAACTCCTATGCCATAACCAACTTTCATCTACTTAAGCAATTAAACAAATTACATTAGTAACATTCAGGTGAAAAATACTAACTTTTGTCTTTGTACCTGAAGCAATCATATTTCCAAAGCTTCCAAGTATCTTGCATCTTCCATCTTTGAACTAAAGATCGTAACCCTTGTCCACCATCTATACAACACTCAATAGGTTATGCTTCAACCCTTTGACATAAAGGACATCATCAATGTTATTTTTACCACCAATACAAATAGATCCTCTACCACAAATCACACCATCATTCTTATCTCCGAATCTTACAACCCCACTGTTATATTTCTCTAGACTTACAAATTTTCTTTTATCACTAGTCATATGCTGTGAGAATCCACTGTTAGTAACCCACTCATCCTTTTCTTCAATTTGGGCTGCAAGATCTTTCTCAACTTTAGCAGATTCAGTAGCAAATAGGCCATTTTCCTTGATAGCAATGAAAACCCATTCATCTTCATTTCCATTTTCTTTACCACATTCTTCATCAATCACACCCTCTTTAGCATAATAGCATTTCTTTTGAAATATAGGTTTTTTAGGCTTAGATCTAGGAACTCTTTTAGGACACCATGAACCAAAATGACCTAGTTTACTACAAGAGACACATTTAATAGGAAACTTTCCTTTATACTTACCTTTTCCTCTGCCTTCTTTCTTTACAATTAGTGCTTCCAACTCTTCTACCTCTCTTTCTTCATCTTCAATTTGTTTCATCTCTTCCTCATACTTGAATGTATTTCTAGAACTCTCTCCTAGGTCATATTTTTTCTCATTTCTTCTAGACACAGAGGCCTTAAATGCAGATTCAGTCTTGGGGGCAGAATCGCCAAATTCACTCAACTCAAATGTAGCAATTTTACCAATCAACATATCTCTTGTCACATTTGTTACTATTCGGAGCTCTTCAATAGTATGATTTTTTTATTTGTAAGAGGGAGAAAATTATTTGAGCACTTTAACTACAATTTCTTGTTCATCCAAGGTATCATCAACACATCTAATACCCATAAAAAGTTCATTTACACTTTGCATAAACAAAAAAATATTTTCATCTTCACCCATCTTCAAAGTTTCACACTTGACTTTCAAAATTTGTACCTTAGCAACCTTCACAAGTGCATCTCCTTCATACAAAGTCTCTAGCTTCTTCTAGATCTCATGGGTTGTCATTAGATCCATCACATTTGTCATTTCTGAATCTGTTAGAGCACTCAACAAAGTTTCAATAGCCCTGATGTTAATCTCAGCCTCTTTAATCTCATCAAGAGTGGAAGGGCCATTATGAGGAATAGCATATCCATTCTTTGTAATCTTCTAGAAGGGTTCACCAATACACCTCAAGTGACACTTCATTCTGGCTTTCCACAGAGAGTATTTTGTTCCATTGAATCTAGGGCTATCCTTCTTGTATGATGTCATCTCGGATCACATCAAGCTTTTAAACTTCTTTAGAGGAACCTGCTCTGATACCACTTGTTGGAAAAACAAGGATAGAAAATAGAGTGGGGGGTTGAATTAGTTGTCACAAAATATTTACACTTTTCAAACTTAACTTTACTGAATCTCAAATCTAATGAATTAATAATAAACCATAGACAATCAACACATCAGAAACACAAAGCAAAACAAGATTTTTTATGTGGAAACCTTGTTAGGTGAAAAACCATGGTGGATGTCAGTCCACAATATTATACTCTATTAAAAGTATAATGAAGAATAATGCGAATACACATGCATTCAGGCACACTACCTAGAGATCAATGCTCAAATACAAGAGGGATCAATTCCCAAAGAAGACACACTATCTTACAACAATTTGGATTAGATCTGTAGGGTATGAATTGAGAAAATAGCTTCTACAAAATCTTGATTATAATTCTAGTTAAGCATAAAAATACTCCTTCACACTTCGCTCAAACTTCTTCACACTCCACTTTGCAATTGAATGAAGAGATCACTATTCACACACTTGCTCCTTCTTTGTCACTTCTTCCCTTCTATGCACACTTCAATTTTCTCAAAAAATCTCACTTTTATAGCCACAACATGGGATTACATCAACAACTTTTTCGTCTAAAAAAAATATGAAATATAAAGCATATACAAAATGCCATTCCAAATTTACAAATAAATTTTCAATTTGAATCAAACATCATCAGCCAATATTATGTTGTGGCCCAAAACAAGATATCCAACATGAAAACACCTTAATTGATTTCTCCTCAAAGATTCACAACACATTACAACCAATATGTTGGCCAAAAACATAAAAGCCTGAACACACAAGAGAAAAATCACTGACTACAAGCACATTGATCAATGCGGACGTGTAACAAAGATAGAGCATGATCTAGAAGCATCCACAAGCATCACAAATCAATAGAGAAGCATCCACAACAACTAAAATTACTAGAATCACATCAACTTCAATTAGGAACACTGACTTAAGCCACAAAAAAATTGTCTGAACACTTCTATTCATAACATGATTAAATCTTCACGTGGACATCTAAAACTTTCACTGGATAAACTAGATACACTCAACAATAAACCCTTTATTCCACAATGATTGATCATCAATGTAATGATCAAGATACCTTCATGACCTTCACTATTCCATTGTCAACTTGCAACTCTTTCTTTAACAATTTTCTCAATATCCTTGACATATACAACCTACAATACATCAATGCTAATAGTGTTGACATCAATGAAAACCACATATTAGCAACACAACTATAACATTCAACACCCCCCTCTTAGTTGTCCTACGCTTGTTTAATAAAATGTAGTAGGGGGTCATTTCCCATGTTGAGTGGAATATATTACTTAAGTGTAGGGATTGTTGTGTCAAGCATTGTGTAACCTATCTTTTGCCATATTCTACTATCAAGGTCAAATGATGAAATAATTATAAATTAACCATATCAAGAGTTTAAAACATAAAAATTCCTCTTAAGACACTTGAAATTATTTCCAAAATGTCACCATTTTGATAGGAGAGATATATGTGATAGAAATGAAAAAATCTAATGAAATCCAAGCATCATAAAGAAGGGTCCATAGGGTCATAAAGCCTAAACAATATCTCAAATAAAAAGTTATGAGAAAATTCAATATACAATAGTATACATGTGGTAAAATAGTGGAAGAGATGAAAGGGCATAAAATTTTCAAGCCTTCATGTTATATCTTTTTTCCTACTAGCAGGCCTAATCAACATAAGGACAAAAGTTAAATAAAATTCCTAGAGGTTTTTACATCCCGAAGAACCCTAAATAAAATGAAAGTAGGCATAATATGCACATTGGATGGAGTGGAAAATGTTTTGAAGTGTATACGTGTGATAGTCGTAGAAGTGATAAGGTTTTATCATGGGGATGACAACATCTTTGAAAAGTACATGGATTTCATGTGGTAGAAGAAATTCATTCCAAATAATGAAGGTGGTATATGGCCCATATTTGAGAAGCTTAATGTTCATTGTATTACCAAAAAGCATGTAAGGATAAGGATAGAAGTTAACAAATATTTAATAAAAGGCATAGAGAAGCCTTGGACAAATAATATGAGTTGACATTGCCAAGAGAAAATAAAATGACCATCTCATCAAGGAATCACAATGACCATGGATAGAAGACTTGATAATATATTTTTTTTAATTGGAGATCAAAGCTATGAGGTTCTCTATAAAACCCTTAGATAACAATGTGACAGGGTTTTCCATCTGAGGATAGTCTTGGTATTTTTCTTCTATTTTATTGACAAAAATTATAGGTATCTAAACTCTCAAACCTTGTAAAGAGGTTTTGTACCTATGAGCTTTCAAACTATGTGATAATTCATGTCAAAACACCCTTGTTATAACTCTAGTGTCAAGATCATGAATCCCATTTTATACATAGGTCATCACGATAAAATTAGTCATAAATATGAAATGGTACAATGGAATGTAGATGATAATTACATGATGTATGCTCTCCTTGTATGTTGAAGACATGGTAAATAATCCTTGTTCAAACCTTAACTAAGAGGGTAAGTGCACAAAGATGGAGGATCAAAAAGGGGTCTTAAGTGGCCACTTGTTTTTTAAATTAGGAAATACTAACCTTGGATGATAAATTGAGGATAGTTACACCCAAAATTTTAAGATGCAACAAAAAGAATGGTCACAGTGCTCCAAATCTACTTTTAAACCTTTTTGTTTTTTTGAAAATTTTAGAGATAAAGGGGTTCAAAAAGGGGGGCCACAAAAATTGGTCATATTTTTTTCAAAAAACATAACATAGCATATGTTGTGGCCCCCCTAAAATGTTAATTTTTAAATATTTTTAAAATTTCTTCATTGAGAAATTAGCTAATAGTATGTAGTTTATCCCTGTCTTTTTTTATAATTTTTTAATGAATATATATATTTTTTAATAATATTCAAAGTGGACACATCCTAAAAAATAGAAATTTGACTATGCTCCATTATAAACTTATTGAAAAAAAATTTAATGAAGAAAAAATAACAAACATTGGTTTTTGACAAAAAAAAGGATACACCAAAAAATAAATTAAAGGTGAAAACCTTAACATAGTCAAAATGTGAAAAAATTACATTTTTAGATAGCTAAGAGAGAGCTTAACATTACCTAGGTGTTTTTTACTCGACCCTGATACATGTGCAAACCTGATGGGGAGCACAAATGAGATTATGTGAATTTTTATAGAAAATGCAAAAACATGTTTTTGGGCATTAGAAAGATAGTCCAAGCCTTTGGGTTGGAAATGATGGAGCTTGTGAAATTATGAAGAATTTTAGCTCAATTCTCATGAGCCCAGCTCCCATTCTAAACCCTTCTCCCCAAAGTGGGTAGGGATTTTAATAAGAAAATGTGCCAATGTTATATTTTCATGTTGACCTATTCGATCAGTCATTAGCTTCTTAAGTGATATTTTGAGCCATCCAACATGTTTGTTTACCGGCCCCATTTTCCTGAGCAACCAATCATCCTTTTCCCATCGCATCAAATCTTTCCTAAAGTTGGGTTTCAAATTTTAAACTTGATGACTTAAGGATTAAGTCTCTAACCCTACGGTCATGTCACTATGAATCAGGCCAAGTATTGTCCATTTAATGCTAACGTCACATATTGTGCAGTTTTCAAGATTTAGAGATCAAGGATAAGATCTAAATCGTACCTCGCCACCCTGCGAGAGTTAGGTGCAAGCTAGATAAATGTAGTGAGGTCAGCGAGAAGCTAACACATGTATGAGGTGCAGTGTGGGACCCACTCCCCACTACCAATCACATATCTCGACATCTTCAACAAGCGGTCAAGGTCGACTAAGCAGAATGATCCTCACCATTCCTTGCTGGCTTGTTGAATGAAGGTGAATGATGATTAAATCCAATGAGATTATTGAGATCTCAACACTTTTCCCTCACTCACTCAGCTGGTGGATCCCACACATCGTGACAGTGTTATCCAACATGGATAGGAACTATTGGTTGAAAATAGATCAATGAAGCACCATTGGAAATCAAAGGAGGTCAAACATAGGCTGGTCGTTTGATCATCTATCAAGACAAAAGATCAACGAATCACATTCAAAGCTAGCAAGTGACACCTTATGGTCATTTCTACTCTACACAACTAGCTTTCATTAATAGCTAACACTCTGCAGAGCAATCTAGTTGATCTCAACTTGTGCGGATATGAAAATCTAGATAATCATGAAGAATGATTAATAGTTTTGTATGAAAATGGGAATTAAATGGCATTGGTACATCTACCAATTGGATACCAAAGTTATGCATGTGTGATAAACACTAAATATGAATGCCATTTTTTCACCTAATAAATAAAATGGAGGTAGTTGTTATTTTTGTCATTGTCACTTAGTAGTTAAACATTTTTTGACTAGTGTGAGCAAAGGAAGATGAGAAAACTAGTGAGAAGGTCAGTTCATTTGAATTCAAAAGGGTCCAACCCTGGCTCACAAGATGTTGCTCCTACTTTGGAGGTAGGTACTTTTTCTAAGCACAGATTGGTGCAAAGAAGATGTAGTCACTGACTGCAATTCTAGGGTGGCGTTACCAAAGAAATGGGCGACAAAGGAAAACATCTAGTGCAATCTCTGACTGGGTCAAGTGGAAAGTGATGTATGGGCATGGCTCCTACAGATGCCAGCATTCTCCCATCAACCTTATGAGCACCTCCTCTTGCAATGGAAATTCAGAGATTGATTCTACTTATGCTTGGTACTTGGCACTACTGAATGAGGTCTTTCCCTCAGATGAGGAGGTGATCTCTATGTTGTCACTGATAGTCAAAACCCCAAGTAGGCATACTAGGAGTGTATCTGGAAAATAAAAAAAGGAAGAGGAAACCAAGGTTTCTTCTCTTCCTCTAGCAGCGACAAGAAGTGTTTGGGTATACCGTGGACGTGACTTTTGTTGTGGTGGTGTGGGTGGTAAATGAATTTTCCATGTTTGAAATCTTATTTTTGCTAGTGTTTATGAGTTTCACTATGGTGGCCTTCTATTTTGCATTCGTGGCAAAAATTTTGATGATTTGACATTGGTTGTGCACCTTCGTGGCATTTTGGTTACTTGGTTTGTGAAGCTCAGATGGTGAGAAGGGAAGTTTTGGTGGTATTTTGCATTTTCTTCCTCGGTGGTAGTTATATTTTAGGACTTCTCTTGTTATACTAGCTTTTGCAATTTTAGCATGTGGGTTTTTGAAATTCAAATAAAATTCCGCTGAAATTTTGACAAAATGATGATTTTACATTGTAACTACATTCAAGTCTGAAGCTTGTTGCTCCCTGTTCGTATAAAGGGAATTCAAGACTTGAATGTAGGTAGAGAGAGATCAAAAAAGAAAGAGAAAAATGAAGAAAAGAAAAGGATAGATAATAGAGAAGTATCAGGTTAGGTCTAGGCCAATCCATATACGATATAGTGATAGGAATGGAGTATCATGCTTGTTTTGAGTTATTTTGGAAATATATATATATATATATTATCTTGATTTTTTTGTGAAAAATTGATCCATGAACATAAATGAAAGTTTATCTATGATGCATTTTCTCTCCTTGTTTGGGTTTTGAGTAAGTCTTGGATGAAATTGTCAATAAAATTTTCATTCTTCTTTTGAACTTCAATTCAAATGTATATCTTTGTTTTGTGCCTTGATTCAAGTAATCAATTAAATGCTCAAATAGAGTTATAGATTTATAATTATTTACTAGGGATGTGATAAGAAGTTATGCATCATAGATTTTGAGTCCCATTATGAAAATTTGTTATGTGGATAGTCCTTTCCATTAGGATTTGAGATCATTCTTCTATTACAGGAATTGTGTGTATGACTCCATAACCCAATTCAATAAGGCACTAATCTATTTCCTTGAGATATTTTCCTAATGAGTTAATCAAATTATTCTAGGGTGATTGACCTAGAGTTAGAATTTTAATTTATTTTAAAATTTCTAAAATCTTTACACAAATCTTACATTCATTTTCCATATGCGAGGGCATTTATTGAAATGGTAGCAAGTTACTTAGAAACTAGCCAATTTCATAGTAAGCTTTGCATATTTACCTTTCAGTTGAAATGATCTATGAAAGAGATGTGTTCCATCAAGTAAATTTTAAGTTAACACCAATAGGAATACCCTCCTTGGTCCTAGAAAGCCTAAAGCGCAGAAGATCTTAGTCTATGACTAGATCTTATTAGTTGGCTAGTCATTTTTAGAAGTTTTGAATAAAGGAAATGGAAATTCCTTAGAAGTTCCTTTAGGTTTGCTAGAAAAACCACCAATAGGAAATACAAATAAAATCCAAACCAAAGGTTTGGGAATTACCAATACTGGTCATAATGTAAGTGTGTGCTAAAAAACTTGTGTTATTTGAATGCATTGATAAAATGAAAGCTTGAAATTTATAGATGGACATTTACTTTCTTATAATTTAAGTTACATTTCATGTATTTAGTCTAAGGATGTTTGAGAGTGGTTTCAGATATGTAAGAGTTATAATGAAAATTCTAGTTTTTGGAAGATCTTATAATTTTTTAGACATAGTCAAATTTAAGTAATTAGGAGGTCAAATTTGAGTAATCATCAAGTTATATCATCTTTCTCTCTCTCATTATGTATCCATTATTCTCTAGACCTCTCTCTCACTATCTCCTTCCCTCTATAATTCTCTCTATCTCACCACTCTATCTCTCTCACACTCTCTCACTCTCCCCCCTCTAAAATTCTCTCACCCTCTCCCTCTTTCCATCACTCTCTCCCTCTTTCTATTTGTCTCTCTTTGTTTCTCTCTATCTCACCTATGTCTCCCTCCCTACCTCTTTCCCTCTCTACTCTCTCTATCTATCTCTCTCTCACTCTCTCTCGCCACCCCCCTCCCTCCTCTATCTCTCTCACTATGTCCTCATTATCTCACTGTTCTCTTTGGGTGATCCCACAATAGTGGTTTATACTTTCTCGGACATCCTAATTTTTGTTGAAATCACATATATTTCAAAAATATAATGATTTAAGCCTTGAAAAGTTCAACTTAAATGTTTCCAATTCAAAAGGGTTTTATAAAACCACATTAGATCAAACCCCCTTGGATAGAGCCCCACTAGTTTTAAATGATACCTATAATAGAGTCTCCTTTACACCTATTAAAATGCTAATAAAAAAACACTTTTGATTTAACTTTTGAGGGATCAACCAAATTCATTTAAAATTTCTTTTTTGTTAGTATGTATTATTTATTATAAGCTTCCCAAAAAGTATAATTTTAAATATATTTAATTTGATTATTATATTTATTTTTATTTCTAGTGAATGTAGGTTTTTTCACCAAAAGGCAATCTTTGTTCTACACGTGGAAAAATAGTAGATTACCAAAAGAAAATTCTAAAAAATATGTCTGTGCTAGTTATTGATGTCCTTGATCCAACAAAAAAAATAAAGAATTTGGATACATACAAAAAATGTTGTGTTGTATACGATCTTCTTATGTCTAAATTGTAATTGGTTTGACTTCAAAATTTAATTAAGAAAAAAATATTCATTTAAACACTATGAAACCAAATGAAAGTGCTAGATATCATAGTTACAAATCTAAATTTGAAAAAAATAGAATTTTATCCTCCATAGAAAAAAAGTTATGTTGTATATGTGAGCACCCCTGAATCTACAAATGATCAATCTCCAACACTCATTAGTGGGGTTAGTTTACGCAAATGCAAATCTATGAGTAGTCCTATGAAATAATACATCCTACTTCATGATCACAAGGAAATACCAACATAAACAAAAATAACTTATAGAAGCACAATGCACACCTATTCCATAGTGGATTGGTGTCACTTTGTTGTGAAAATGACCCTTTCCCAACCCTTGACAAGCTCAAATGATGAAGATTGTTGAATATGCTATGAGGTGGGAAAAATTATCTCTCAATTGAAGAGAATAACTTTGAATGAAGATTGTGGATGATAGAAATAAAGAATGAGCCTTATATTTATATAATCTCAAGTTGGAAGAATGCCCAAAAGAAAGAAATGTGGGACAGAGATTTAGCCAATAGGAAGGAGCCATTTGTACAAATGTGAGTGGATGGAGGATGTGCAAGTTTTGATCAATGTGTCAATAAATGAGATTAGTTGGCCTTTTCAAATTCAAATTTGGCTTGTTAGAGGGAGAAAAAGGGACTTAAATGCCAAGTGGGGGACATGTAAGAGGGGAGTTAATGCCATGTTGGAAGGGACAAGTCAACTTGTTTTGAAATTCAAACTTGAAGGAATATTCTCCAAAGATGCCTTGTTGAGGGAAAATGAGGATTTTATAAATGAATTAAAATGTTTTATTTGTGCAAGTGGGAAAAGCTAGAGGATGTGATGGGTGATTAGATTATATTTAATCCTGGTTTAGTTAGTTTAAAAGAGGATTAGGTGATTTGACCCATTTGACTTCAATTTTAAGAATTAAACTAAATCAAAAAGGAGATGAAAGATGTTTTAGATTTAATTAAATAAAGATTTGATTTATTTAATTAGAAGGATGATGTAAGATAAAGGTTAATTTATTCAATTTAAAGGAGATGAACTTAAGAGATGATTTATTTAATCAAAACATGGAATGTTAGGATTTGATTAAAAATTGATCTTTTTAATCAAATTAGGTAATGATTTAATTAAATAAAGTGAATTTATTTAATTAAACTTGGATGAAATGTTAGATTTAATTAAATAAAGATTATTCAATTAAAATGGTGAATTGAAATGCATGCATATTTTGCATGTCTACATTTTGCCCCTCTTTGAAGCAATGTACTTACTGTGTTGGTTCAAAGAATAAACCTACCATGATCAAAATTTATTTATTTTTTTATCTATTTGGAAGCCCCAGTGGAAAGTACACTGGTAAATTGCCCCCTTGAGAGATCAAGCGAAATTTTTCGATTTGAGGGTCGATCTCACGACGAAGAGGTTCAAGATGGACACATGGATGGTTATGATGATGAGGCAAATGAGATGTTTTCTAAGATGCTTAGAATAACCAATCTATATTATCCTAAACAACTTAAATGATAATGCAATGCATGTGAGATGGATGATACAATAATGCCTATATGATTATGTATTGGATGTTTTATGCAAATTCATGATTTTATGAGATGCTTAGACTAACAGATCTATATTATGATGATGAACATGCATGGCAAGATGATGCAACTAAGAATGCTGATGGTTTGTGGATGTAGGATGGATGCAAGATGGATGTGTGCATGATGTTATGTTAGTCCGTGGAGAAGAAAGAAGAAGTGAGATGAAGACAAGAGGATCCAACAAGTCCATGATCCAAGAAGACTTTATTAGATGATGATGAGAGGTGGATGATTTTATTATCAAGAATTGGGATTTTAAAAGGGCCACTTACCTTATGTTTGATAACACACATAATCATGATGCATCAAGGTATAAAGAATCAGGATGGAATTGCGCTTAGTGTGATGGAATTTGACTTGACAAATAGATAGGAGTATTCTTGTTCACACCTGACATAGAGAAACCTTGCTAGGATGCACTTTAGAAGTTTCAAACACCTTAGACCAAAACATGGAAAGGTGTAATCTATCAATGCAATAGTCAACAAGCTGCTCAAAAAACCCTCCATACATACCTAACAGAGTAAGTATTCACCAAGGTTATATTACAAGAACATGCAACAAGCACAATAGACAAAAGATAATGATTGTTTCCCCATTCCTATCTCTCTAAATCTGTTTGTTTGGACATCATCGAGAGGTTATTGGAATGAGCATAAAGAGATAAGTCAAAAGAAAAAGATAAAGTAAACAAACAAGCTGATGTTCTTCAATACCGCTAACCAAAAGGGAATGTGTTTTTAAGGATAAGAACCAAAACTATTGCCAAAAGATAATGCCCATTGTAGGAAGGATACATCCTAGGACATGTTAGTGGATGGTGACACATCATTTCGTTTATACAAAGTGTTCTTTCTGATAAATAATGCCCATTGTAGGAAGAATACATCCTTGGACATGATGTTATTAGATGTTTGAAATGGGTCTAATTGGATGATGGGCTATCGACACAAAGAGTTGACTAACTTGTTTACGTACTAACTTAAACCTGAGACTTGACATTTTGAGTTTTCACTTTTCAATTGCTAGACTTTTTTTTTACTATTTCACCAAAGGTTGGGGATGATGATTGTTTATTATGAGTGATGTTATTGTAGGTGTAAGTGAAGAGGGACAGATGGTTTTTTTCAAATATTTAGATGTTGTTGGAGTTTTTGAAATGTTTTGAGGCTATTTTGGTATTTTTCAAGATTTTATAAATGTTTTGATTTTTGGTTTTCAAATGTTCTGGGGTTTTCTGAGAATTTGAGCAAGAGACTAACCTAATGACCTATCATAGGGGCCTTGAGGGTTGATCAATAGATTAGTCTTGCCTATGTTATACATGCATAGACCACATAGTTTGACTGACAACTTGACATATTTACAGATGAAGATATACATGATGTAATGTTGGTTTATTATGACAGACTCCTAACAGACTGACCTAAGTGTCTTGGGGGATGATCAAAGATAAACCTTGCCTACATTCAAGGCTCAGAGACCCGTAGTTCAACAAGACAATTATTTTTTTGACTTTTTGATTGAATTTTTGACCTGTTTTGGGATTTTTATATGTTTTGAATGTTTTTGAATTTTGGTGATTTTTGGATGTTTTTGGATGTTTTTGATTTTTTTATGTTTTTGGATTTTTTGATTTTGGGACTTCAAGAGTATACATGAATCCAATCTAATGAGAACATGCCCCCAGCGTGATGCAATAGACTACTTTGATAAAGGAAAGACAAATTAACCTTGAGGATTGGTTGAGTAGTACTAGGAGGGATCATGATACGAACACAAGACCAAGCTATGATGCAGATACAAAATGAATGGGTGATGGATGGAGATCCGAATGCAATGGATGATGGATATGTAATGGATGGATGATCTAGAACAAGTCGTAAAGATCCCGGTGGATGGAAAGTGCTTATTTACACAGGGTGCATGTTTTCTAGGTTTTCACCAAGGTACTTGTCCAAAGTGCCACAGAAGTGATTTTCACTAGAGGGATGATTTTTCTCTTTATTGTTTTTAATCCTTTTCTAATTTTTTTTTAATTTTTCTTTTTAAATTTTTTTGTTGTTACCAAGATGATGCCTGTTTGCCAGGTTTTCACCAAGGTAACCATTTTTTCAAGACAATTTCTTATTTTTTTATTTTTTGGGTTCTATACCTTGAAAGATTAGGCATAATTTTTTTTGAGATGAGAGTTGTTCATGGGCTCTTGTATGGAATATGAGGATGTAAATATGAGATTGTTTATGATGTCCCTAACTGAAGAAGCAAGGGATTGGTTCAATGGTCTACCTAGTGCATCAATTTATTCTATAGTAGACTTTTAGAATCAATTTCTAGAACAATATGGGAATCAATGTGCCCTTGAATTCACCCTTCATGAATTGATAAGTATTCAAAAATACCAAAATGAGTTACTTTATGATTTCAATCAAAGGTTCTCCAAACTATACAATAGAATACCACATGGATCCAAATTGATTGATCTAGAAGCCCTAAGTATTTATCTAAAAGAATCTGATCCAAAAATAGAGTATGAACTCAGAAACAAATGCCCTAGAAGTTTAACTAAAGCACATAAAATAGTATTAACCATTGATAATAATAGAAAATTTGTAGAGATGATTGGAAAAAGGGACAACCTTAGAGTTCCCCAAAACTCTAACAACCCCCAAAATAAGCAAGAGAATTCATACAAAAATGAAAGAACAAGATTACAATACATGGCCTATAACACTACTTGGAAAGAAACCCTTGACCCATTGAAAAGACATGGAGCACATGCACTTGATACTACCACATGGTGCCCACCTTGTCACATATATCATAATCCTGAATATTGTGTAGTGGCTCAGGCTTGTCAAGATGAATGGCAGTAGGAGTAAAATAGGGACAACCATACTACGAATATGCTTAGATGGAGGTCTTATTAGAAAGAGGAATGATACTCTTCTTCAGAAGAAGGATACAAATATAACATTGATAATCATAAGTACAATGTGAATGCAAAACAAGAGGTATTTTCTAACTTGGAAGAAAACTCATATGAGGTAGCATATGCATACAATACAACACCCCAGTTCCAACTCAGAACACCAACAATAGAAGAAAAGAAGGCCATCATAGCAAAATTAGTGGCTAACGAAAAATGGAGAAAATACAATTTGAGAAGCAGACCCACACAGGGAGATCAAGGGATGCCGAGGAGTATGTTCATTAAAGAATAGAAAACAAGGAGAACATCCCATATAAATAAAAGAAAGATGAAGAAAAGAAACCACATAAATACATCCAAAAGGAGACTACTTATGCTGAGCTAAAAAAAACACAAAAGAATGACAAAACTCAACATGAAGTGAAGAAAGTTACTAAAACTAAAAATGAAGAACACAAAATCACTACCCCTTCATTTGACATGGCCCAAGAATTGGCACAGATAAAAATGATAGTTCCTTTAATGGAGTTGATGAAAATTCAAGAGTTTAGAGATATAGCTCTCAAAATGATTACCAACCCATCTCAGAAACATGAAGATTATGAGAACAAAGCAAATGTTGTGGAAAGGGAAGTCACAAAAGCACCAGAGGTATATTTTGGAGACACACTCACAAAGAATCCATCCCAACTAGATCCATTTTATACTACATTAGTCATCAATAATAAGAAGGTGAAGAATTGTGTGATTGACTCAGGGGAAGCAATCAATATCATGCCCTTAGCTATCATGAAGGAGTTGGGTCTATGGGTAAATACTATGTATGGAAAATGTTATGCCATGGATAATTCATTAGTTCCTATGGTAGGAGTAATTTGGGATGTAGAAATGAAACTTGCATCATATCTAGAAGCAACATATAAAATAGACATTACTATGGTTGATAATCCTCCTTACTATGGGATGCTACTAACAAGGCAAAGGACAGTAGCAGTAGGAGGAAATGTTTAGTTGGACTTGTCTTATGCTACTATCCTTGTGAATGGAAAAGAGGTTAGGCTACATAGGGAGCCTAGATCTAAACATGTCATTGAGCTCTTTGACCCCCATCAAATGAATTATTTTTGTGATGTGGACTTAGGAAGATTTAGAATATAACATTCAAAACTTGAATTATTGAACACTAATCCAATTGATAGGGATGTTTCCATGAATGAGCATGGCGTATAGAAAATGTATTTTGATGGAGCATGCAATAAAGAAGGTAATGGAGTAGGAGTGGTGTTCATTTCACCTCAGTGAACAACATTCAAATATTCATTCTTGTTAAAATTTGAATGTACAAATAACATAGTAGAGTATGAGGCCCTGTTGATAGGATTGAACATGGCTTCCAAAAAAAAATTAAACTAATGACTAATTTTGGAGATTCTAAGTTGGTTACTTCGCAAGTGAGATCAAAGTATTCTACAAAAAAAGGATAAAATAGTATAGAAATGTTGTATGGGACACCATTGACTTGTTTGATGCTTTCTCTATTAAGTGGATAGATAGATCCAAGAATTTAATGGTAGATTTCTTGGTGAATGTGGCTTTGAAGAAAGATGATGTTACTCTAGCATGAATTTCGCAAGTTGAGCTCAAAACAAGACCTGCAATCCCAGATAACATCTATAGTTGGAAGGTTTTTAATGATGATACTAATTTGATTAAATTCTTACATTGCATTGATTAGTATGAAGCCCACAAAATTGATTTTAATGCATTTTTGGAAGAAGTAGATGGCAAGCAAACTGTATTTGGTAAGGAAGTTGTTCAGCTCAATACTAACAAGATTCTTAAGGGACTTGTGGCATTGGAGAGGGTTTTTTGTGGAAATGATCGAGCCCTTATGAAGTAAACACTAGTAAAAAGGGAAGACATTGAAGAAATTAACTTAGGCACTTAATTGGCACCAAAAAAGGTATACATTGGGAAAAAGATAAGCCCAACAATAAAAAAAGATGTTGATTTCATTATTAAGGAAATATGAGCATGCCTTCGCATGGTCTTATGATGATCTCAAGGCATATAGGGAAGATTTGTTCATACATGAAATTCCACTCAAACCTTATGAAAAAACTTGTAGGAAAAAGTAGAGACCAATAAACCAAACTTTGCAGCCCAAGATGCATTAAGAACTTATGAACCTCAAGGAACAAGGTATCATCAAACCTATTAGGCATTCCACCTGGGTCTCCAACTTGGTGCTAGTTAGAAAGAAAAAAGGAGACATAAGGCTCTGTGTAGACTTCTGAAACTTGAATGTATCCTCTCTTAATGATAACTACCCACTCCCAAATATGGAGGCTATGTTGTAGAGGCTCACGAGATGTGAGCTACTATCTATGATGGACGAATTTTTGGGTTATAACCAAGTGAAGGTTAAGGAATCATAACAATACAAAAAATCCTTTACCACACCATGTGGAACATATGGAACATATGTATATGTTAGAATGTCATTTGGACTCACAAATGTTGGTGCAACTTTCCAGAGAGCCATGGATGTTCTTTTTTCTGATCTAATTAACACAATAATGGTGGTATACCAAGATGACCTATTACATATTTAAAGAAAGCATAGGACCATGTTGAGCATCTGGAAAAAAAAATTCATCAAAGCCATTGAATATTGCATCTCTTTAAATCTGAAAAGGTTCCACTTTGTATTCAAAGAAGGAAACTATTTGGGCACATGTTGTGCATGTTTTGCACACATAGCCCACCAAAGGTAGGGACCCCATATTTTCACTCCTAACAGGTCATTTTTTCTCCTGACAGGCTGCTTTGTCCCTATATCGCTTTGCACACCCCTATTTCCAAGACCAATATGGTCATGAGCCATAAAAAAATTAATTTTCCATTGGCCAAGTTTGCCTGCCTAAGTTTCACCAGTTTGTTTCCTCTTGCAAGCTAGGACTTACGAGTTTCCCTTGACTTTCCCTTCTGACATTCATTGAGCCTCGCAGAGCCACGTTCATGGGTCTCCTCTTTTCATTTGAGGTTGCACTCTACTACTTACTTGCAGCCAAGTCTGAGCATATGCTCCACTTGTAGACCCCACACCAATCTTTGCTAGTGCATCTATGAATCACTATAGACCTATAGTCACGAGTTGCCCCAAGTGGATTTTTGTCCTTATTTCATCACATTCACAATGGCCAATCCTTGATTCCACCCACATGTTGGGATCTATTGTTGGTGTCTCTGTCTCTATCATTGTCGCTACTAGGTCAGGCCCGACACAATTCAAATTTCCTAAGTCTAAACATTTTTGGGCCTTTTCACATGGTCTAACCTTGCCCGGCCTCCATCACCTAGCAGCTAGGCTTTCACATCATCCCACTAGGTGGACCCACATGCACTATTTCCTTGGATCATATCATAAGGTTATGGTGAGTTCTTAGGTCCGTGCTCACCAGTGGGTCCGCTCTAGTGGGCTGCTACCTATGGGAGGCCATCATCACAATGTCATTTCATGATGAGAACCCTTTGTTTCCTCCCTGCTTCACGAGCCCACAACCCACTAGTGCCATCATCCTTGCTAGCTTCCCCACGATAGTCGTTGTCCACCATCTCACCACTACAAATTGGAATTCACCTAGGACACACCTACATAATCCACCCATGGGTAAGTGCACCAAGATGGTTCCCAAAAAGGAGGCTTAAGTGGCCACTTTTTTTTTGAAATTGGGAAATGCTAACCTTGGACGTCAAATTGAGGATAGTTACACTCAAAATTTTGAGATGGAAAAAAAACAAGGATCAAAGTGCTCCGAGTCTACTTTATAAACAAATAATTTATTTTGAAAATGGTTGAGATTAATGGGTTCAAAAGAGGGATGTACAGAAATTGGTGTTGTTTTTGTCAGAAAAACATAACATAGCAACTCTTGTACGATCTAAGCACGGTGAACTTTTTTGTAGTATTTTTAAAATCGATTTAATAAAAAGTTGGCTAATAGCATCTAGTTGGTACACAATTTTTTTGATAATTTTTTAATGAATATTTGATTTTTTTACTAATTTTCTAAGTGGGCACTTCTTGAAAAGCAAAATTTTTACTGTGCTCCCCCTACAAATTTTTGAAAATAATTGATTTTTTTTCTTTTCTTTTCTTAAATTTGTAGAATGGGGTCTAGTTTCTAAAAATTTAATTTATTTGAAATTTTGATGAATGGTTAATTTATAACAAAAAAAATACTAAACACTGCTTTTTGGAAAAAAAACAAACATACAAACAAAAGAAATTATGGATGAAATGCTTAACATTGTTGAAAAGTGAGAAAAATTACATCGTTGGATAGCTAAGAGAGAACCTAACATTACCCATGTTTTCAATTTTGTCAATATTGAACTAGATGCAATCTTGATGGTGAGCACGTACTTGATTATGTGAAAAATTTTAGAATTTGCAAAAACATGTCTCTAGCCTTGTTGGGAATGGCCTCCAAGCCTTTGGGTTGGTATTCCAAGAAAAATAATTTCATTTTTTCCTTTTTTTTTAACACGTTATAATGTGAGAGAATTTTTGAAAAAATAATCATAAGTGGCCAGAAAATTGGTACCCAACTTCATGCACCCGCCCCCACAATTTTCCAAACTTCATGGTCATCTTCATGATTAATAGTGTCAAAGTCCTAGATGATGATCTTAACAGTATGAGTGCTCCTTGGCTTCACGCAATAGAGATTTTCATATTTCAAGTGATGACATTAAGATCGACACTAACGACAATCATCTAAGCAAGTGTCGTAACGCAGTTCTCCACCTACCCTTCACCATTCTTTTGATGAATTTCCCCAAACATCCACCTACGCCAAACTACCCATGTCCTTAAGGAGGCATTCTTTTGTATCAGGCCTTCATTGTTCCATTATAACTCAAAAGAATTCTCTTATATATTGGCTCTCTAGAGCATGGATGACTAGCATGAAAGAAAGATCAAGGAGGTTGTGGCTACCACACACCAAGTGACAAAGAAATTTGAGGGAATGATCTGTAATCCATGTAATGATGGTTTGAATGTTTGATGGAGTTACTAGTTATCCTAGTGGGGGTATTCAAAGGTTTCTTTCGCTTAAATATATGGGACAACATAGTGTTGTGAACTTGCCTCTTGCAGAGGCCATGGTTCACACAGTTGTTTCAAAACAGAAATCTTATGTCGGCCTTCCACATTTCATATCCTGTTAGACTGTTCCTATACAGATCCCATAGTCTTCTCAGCTATTTTTAATAACATGTGTACTTATCCCACCTATGCGAAGCACCCATAATCCTTGCTCCATGCAATCAAGACTAATGCCTTTCACGGAAATGACATCAATTGTTGGTAAGTAATGTGTATTTCTACTGAAAGATTTGCATGCTTGGTATCATCAAATAAGGTTGATGTTGTTGTAGCATCTACGCTTGCATAAGGAAAATAGATAAAATGGCCAACATCTTGCAAAATATTGGGCCTCGTGGCAAGAGTCCTCAAATCGTTAAAATGATTTGTCACTTAAACATAACAAGTATGGGCTTGTTGTGTTAACCTATTTAAGGAGTTTGGATGGGTTAAAAAATATTGGAAAGAAATTAATATGGAAAGACTACCATAAGATCTATAGTTCAAATGTATAAAATAAGAAACGATGCCATTCTCATAACTATGGGAAAATATTAACTATCAATGGGTGTTTGTATCATAGTCCATGGGTGTAGGAATGGATGCATTTTAGGAGGGATGGGTCAGTTGCTCTTGGTATTTGAGGATGATCAAAAGAACAAAGATCTGAGCAAGAGCAATATGTGTGGAGTTTAGAACATTAACGCTAGTTTTATGGAATGATATTTAATGATGGAGATCGACGTAGTATGACTATGTGAAAGTTCTAAGGGACAAACATTAGGAGCTGTAGGTTTTATGTTCTTGATGGTCATTGGTCATCACCATTTCAACTATGGCTTGGTCACTATTTCACCCTGTGCTCCTCCACCCGCATTTTCCTTAATACAATCACCCATGTGGGAGCTGCTATGCGGACTTCCCTCTATCACTTGTTGTTTTCTTAATGGCTTGCTCTATGCAACCTCTCGCACTATCACTCCTGCTTTTCCTTTTGCAAAGATTCTATGTGCAGATTTTGCATCCCACTCAGTCATTCAAATGACACTTCACATCATGGTTCTGTCACCATGCTTCCTTGTGGGAATTTGTCTAACAGATTTTCATATTGTGCACTGTTCAAATAGTGGCCCATTAATATTTGAGGGTGGAGGTTGTAGCTGATGATATTTGATGATGCTATATATGGTACCCAACTAGGAGACTCATTCCCATGATAGTAATAAAACCGTAGTAGGTTAATGCCAATGCGTTATGCCTTCTTCAGCATATTAATACATCATATCATAGCCGATCAAGATGGAGAAGCTCAAGTCTCTAATGAAATAATTTGATCATAAGAAATTGGTCCCGATCGATTGAAGGTGTAACACAAGTGGTCTACAATGATAAGGCGGTGAACTAATACTTGTGGTAGCAGATAATCAGCAAAATCAATCAAGCATTTCTATGAAGAGAAAAAAGAAAGCAATTATGTAGCTTGCTCAAAGTGGGGTCACAAGGAGAGTGAGGATCAGTGAGGAAGTGGTATTATGTGTGACTCTGATTCATATTATCCTTTCATTATTTTAATGATTTTAACATCCTCACACTATGGATATCCTTCAAAAGTGCAAAATAAAGCATCAATGCATTTAACATTAGACTCTCGGCTCTTTCATGAAATATACAATGGTAGGTAACTTTGTGGGTCTGAGTAGCTAACAAGTCATCTTCAGAAAATTTCAATGGTCATGGCATGGGCCTCTTAACTTGGGATTTTCCTCACCTTCATTCTTTACAGAACACATGTTTATTATGGTAGATAGATCATCGAGTAATAGAGAAACATGTGATACACATATTTAATAGGCAACGATGCAAGAGTTCAATGCACCTAAAAGATGGGATCTAACATGAAATGGTAATATCACCACCTTGATAAAGGATATTAATCAAAAGGAGGCATCTCATTGGTGGATAGATTGATCCTGTGTGAACCCTACCCATATGGATATCATGTTCCCTGATGTCATTCTTTAATGGCCTTCTCCTTGTGGAGTTCCGCTTTCCTTCACCCGTGACCCTTCTTGTTGCCCTCAAACATCTTGGAAACTCAGTGGAGCTATCATAAAGCTTTTACAAGCTAGGTATGGATCAATAATTAATGATGGTGGAATCAAAGTAATCGAGCATGGGAAGAGGTGTCATTCAATGCTGATAAGTTGGTGGAGCTCAACAAGGTCATTCAATGGTGTGGGTCTCGCATCCTTGTGGGTCGTCTGCCTCCGTCGTAGTTATAACAACTTCCTCCCACTGGTATCCCACATCCTTTGGCCCGATAGGGATCAAGCCTATGCGGCCCACATTCTATTTCACTAGCTCAAGGGTGATCTTCATATACTGTACCTTTATAGGATCCCACTCACAAAGTCTACAATAAATGCATCCATGTATCCTCAGCTATAGTATGGTTATTAGAGGCTTCAAAATGCACTTAGACGACCAATAAATCTTCCACTCGTAAGTGTATCATTATTCAAAATTCATCTTGGAAGAGCTAATTCAATAGATTTAGCAAGTTTAAATAAGAAATCAAAAGGTACTAAATGATGAGCTAGGGATTTTAAGGGGAGTATATGCTAGAAGGAGGATTTAAATGTTGTATCATATACAAAAATTAAAGAGGTACATGTTTGGAATGGTGAATTTAAGTTGCAAAATTGGAATAAGATGAGCTCCTCAATGATGGAAGTTGGTTAAAGGCATTCAAGGAATGGTTTGAGCTCGGGTGTATTTCAAAATTACACTTAAGGGGGAGGAGATCCAAAGCTTTTATTAAAACCTCATTAATGATTACATCAATTTATGTTTTAAAATAATACCTAATTGTTTCTATTTTTCATGCAAGGAAATTAATTAAGGGTTATCGAGATGCACAACATGTGGGAATTCATCATGGAAGAACTATCAAATGGGATAAAGATGGGTATACTATGTTATAAAGGTTCACATACAATGGATGGAAATGGAGATCTAAAGATACTAAATTAAGGAATCTTCTTGTTCATGAATCTATGCCAAAGGAGGACCGATTTCCACAAGAATGAAGATTTAGACAGCCTACACCAAGGAGGTCAGTGACACGAAGTTAGAGGGTTGCTTTCCAAAATCAAAGATAAAAGCAAGTTGCATACTATCTGCCAAGTTTGCAAAGAAAACAATAGTCAAAGGTCACCTGCAAGGCCAAACCAAGGAGGAGACCTTAATTCACAAGTCATGCACATAAAACTCATCAAGGATGATTGACAAGTAGATGATATGATTCCAAAGGAAGTTAATGTCAAGAATGCAGGAGGAGTTGTCTTCCCTTCTATTGAGCAATCATGATCCATCAAGAGTTGTCTAGTCAGATTGGGGATAGCTTATATATTTCATGACAATGCAAATTTGCATGGGAATAATTTTATTAACTAGAGAAAATGCTACAAATCCATCAACAAGAGGGCAACCTTTGAATAGCTCAACTACAATAAAAGGGCAATCAGCTAGAGGAAAAATTTGCTACAGTGCCAAGGCACTAAAGGAAAAAATAGGGAAAATACAAAGGTTGTATTTTAAATTCCTTTATAATGGGAGGTAGGAGAAACCCTAACTTGTATCAAAACTAGGCCACTCATTGTAAATCAACCCTAGCCATTCATTTTGGCTTTGGAAAACTATAAATAGGGGCTTTCCCCTCATTTGTAAATGGTTGAAGAATTGGTGCAAAAGGAATTTGTAGAAATAAAAGACAACATTACATTATTTTATGGATGTTCTCTTTGAGTTTTCTCATCTTGCATGCATGGTTCTACTTCCTGTTAGTTTTATTTGTAGTTTCTTGGATGAATTTAATGGTGTTGGATGTTATAGTATTTGATGCACTTCTAGCTCATACTTTTTTTGATTTATTGATGATGAATCACTTTGTAAAGCTAGTCTGAGATAACTCATTGGCTGCAACCTAGTTCAATTTTATGTTCATGAGATGAATGCACAATATGAAAATCTGCAGTCCTTAGAAGATTGCACTGATTTTGTGTAGCTGTAGGTCTTTCTTGGTCAAGCAAAATTTTGTTTGTGGGAGTTTTTCTATTGTAGCACCCTCCATGATTATTGTTTATTCTTAGGATTAGAATAGCTCTCTTAACTCTTTTCCTTTTGCTATTTCTTTTGAACCTTAGTTAGAGTAGGATCTCAGGCACCACCATGAAGCTAAATCAGATGAACTTGGTGTGCTTTAGATTGTTGTTTTGAGTGGACAGCCATTGTTCATTCACTTACAACACTTTGAAACTCCATTTGTAGACCAAACTTCCCATGATTTGTAAACCATAAAGGCTGACCTATGATTACCATAAAAACACATCAACCAACTGAGATATTCCAAGCATTTTCATGACCTAACTCCCAAGAGACCTTGGGATGGTAATCTAGAACTTGTTTGCATATTTCTACCTTTCAAGAGAGGTAGCATACTTTTTTGTTGTCTGTGTTGAGAAGGTGCAAAAACACCCATCAATGAAACTAGCACTCGAGTGAGGGAATGGTTGAGCTTGAGGCTAGAAAACTGAAAATGGGAATTCGAAAAGAACATTCAAGTAAAATCTAAGATAAGAAGATCTCATTACATGCTAGAAATTTTGAAATCATAAATTTGGATTCAAGGAAAACAAGAACAAGAGTTGAGTTGAAATGGAGTAACATTTTCAAACCAACATTACTCAGCTAAATACAAATTTAAATAGAAGGTTGAGGATACCGTTGCAACAATTTGCATTAGCAGATAGGTGTAGAATCCATTGCACTTGTAGGAATAATGAATTAGGATGTCTAAGATTCTTGGATAGAATTGAAATGCTATTGCAAGGAGAAATTCCCTTTTGGGAAGTATACCAACCCTTGGCTCTTGCAAATCTGATAGAGGAATTCACTAACATGGTAGCTAAGGCCTTTAAGGAGTTGATCCAAGAGAACTTGGGCAAAAAATATGGGCCAAGGTTGGAGGAGGTACTGATGTCTAGTTGGTACAAATTTCACAATGTACCTCACTTAGAATTTACATGTCCATCATGTGTAGAAATCATCACTCAAGTTAAGGGTTGTTTAGACAAGTCAGAGCAGCAAAATATCAATGAAGGGGAGTCATCTCATGAGGTAGGAGAGCTATCAACATTTGGAGGACAAAACATTCAAGTTGAACCAAGAAATTTGACACAAGTGTTGGAACAACATACACTAAGGTTAGAAGTCAAGAGGAAGGACCTGATTTCCTTGGGACAACAAGAAGCTTTGTTGGAGGTTTAGTTGGAAGGGAATTAGAAAGCCTCTCCTTCATTGGTAAAGGGAAGGCTCCCACTCAAGGAGAGGAACCATTGGAAATTGAAGATGAATTGATGGATTTTGCAGCAACATATGTTAGGACAGCCAATATAGATGCCAAAGAATAAAGAGAAGAAGTGGTTGAAAGCCTTGGGGTAGTAGAAAATGATGATGGAAACATAAGTGAAATAGGCTTAGAGGAAATTTCCTTCATGAATGATAGTGACTAAGCATTTTAAAGTGAAGATTTAGAGGAGTGGGAACAACCACAAGTCACAACTATATACCATCAAACTTCCTTCCCAATTGACGATGAAGATTCTATAGTAGAGAGATGTACTGAACTTGTGTCAAGACTAGCAAGGGATTGGTTAGAGTTGAGACACCAAGTGGAATTGGAAGTGTTGCTACTCCCAAGTTGGTGCAAGCTCCATGACTTGCCACATTTAGAATTCACATGTCAACTATGACAAGAAGCAATTGAGCAAGTTAAAGAAAAAGTGAAGTGGCCAAGTGCCTAGCCTCCCCTAGTTACTACCAGGATCAAAGCAGAGTTTCAAGAACATGAACCAAGTTATAACTCAACTAAAGGAAACCCTCACAGAGGTGTTGTGGAATTAATATAAGAATGATAGCAACATAGTCCCAAGCTTCCAAACGATGAATGATAGGATTTATAGGCTATCCATCAGGCATCAAGAGTCTTTCCCTCTTGTAGAGAATTTATATGCGATGGATGACAAAATTTATGGGGGAATTGTAGAAGTGGACCACTCATCATACATCAATCCCCTTGACAGGCCAGTGTCCCTTGCTAGTTTCTTCCCACTTGGAATTGTTCCGCAAGAAGAATACATCTTAGAGGTTGGCAAGGATGAAGACATACTACTTGAACGTCTGAATGGTGAAACATTAGAGTCTCTAGATCGTGAGAGGAAATCCTTCTCCATCTATAGTGATAGTGAACAAGAGGAAATGAGTGAAAATTAAGGTGAAGCACATGAAATATAGAGATAAGAATACAAGGGTAGGGGTGTTTTGGCAATCGACTACAAAGATGGTATACCTAACCAACTACAAGGTGTAACTAGAATTTTGGCCGCCTTGACCATTGTTGATCCTCTTTCACATTTAGAGAGTTGCAATAGGAAAAATTCATCCATGTCATCTGACCATGACATGGAAAATCATAAAAATAAGGTCAACACCCAGGGAAGGAGATGGGATAACACACTACCTTTTGAGGACAGCAACCAAGTGAACATGGAGTTTGCAAATGATCAACAAGATGAAATCTATCTTCTTGAAGAACAACCAATAGGGGTCGTGAATCCCACACAAATATTGGAAGAGGTGCTTGTTGCCTCATTCTATCAACCTTATGCAAGCCTAAGATCAAGAATTTCACACCATTCAGTGTGCCCACCTGAGGTTGCCAATGTGATTACCAATGATGCAATGCTTTCTCTCGACTATCAAAATTTTCCACCTTTGCATGACAACATCTAGGTTCTATCTTTCCTTACTTTTGTGAATACTTATAGTTTCATTTATCTTTTTTATTATGGGAATGAGGGGAGACATACTTGTTTTTAGGTTGACCATGAGTTTAATGAATTACCTCAACTTTTAATTTTTCTTGAACATGCAATTGAATTTGAATGTTGCAATGTTGAACTTCATTTTTTTGAATATAAAGACAAGTTGCATGGCTTATAACTATAACGATCACCCTTTTTCTTGTGCGTGCACAATGAAATCCAATAAGTGTGAATGTTATTTTTCCTTGCCTCAACATAGTCCTTAGTAAATATATTTATACATAACCTATTTTGAGTAGCATAGGTTTTGTGTAAATAGTCTCACTTTCCTACTTTCGTTAGGTTAGTTAGTTTATTGTAGGTTAGTTTTCTTTAGAGTAGTTTTCCTTCTGTTTGCTTTCACTTTCCTTTTTTAGGTTAGTTTAGGTGTTTGCTTCTATTTTTTTGCCACTTTGTTGTTGCTTTGCTTAGGGTCCCTCTACTTTTATCTAGGTGCATTTATGCGTGCAACAACCATTTCTAGTGCATGGGGATTTTCTATGTATTTCTTCATCAAACTCTAATCAAGTTTTCAAAGTGGATGGTGACAGTCTTCCATTAGTATCAAGTAATTTGGATTTTTGATTCAAAGGGGAGGAGTCACTAGTTGGCCTAATTCTAAGGTATTCTAGAATCTTACATCTCTCACACATCTTAATAATCCTGAGGTTGTTGTAGGTCTTGTTGTGAAGTCTAGCTAAGTGAAAAATCTAAAATTTTACTTCAGCGCCACTATGATTCTCAACCTTGAGTATGAGCTTCATTGCTTGTGGGTTGAAATGAAAGGAATTGAAAAGAGAAAAATCAAAAGAATACAAACAAAAGAAAGAAAGGAAAAGCATTGAAAATCAAAAGAAAGAAATTCAATTTTTCAGGGGGATATGAGAAACTCTACCAGGGCTATTGACACCTAGTCAATAGTAGAGCAATGATCAGAAGAATCACAGAAACAACCTCGTCAAGGCTATGGATGCTTGACTAGACATGAGGAAATGTCCTGAATGCTTTTGAAGTTAGAATAAATTACATAGCTTAACTTGACAAAGCTTAGGTTCCTATAGCAACTTAAGTATGGGAATTATTGCATCCACACATACTTGTATTTTCATTATACAGAAGGTTGGGTTGAGTAGTGGTTTTAATCCTTTGGTCAAGTGTTCTGCTTTTTTTTCTAGGGTGAGGATTAGAACTAAAGATTCCGAGTTCATGATTCTAGTTTTTCATTGAAATGCTCTGGAGCATTTCCCTAGTGAGTCACCATTTTTTGTGCATGTTTTGCACACACGAATTGTCAAAGGTAAGGATCCCCTCTTTTCACAACTGAAGGGTAATTTTTTCTCCTAACAAGCTTCTTTTTCCTAGTCTCACTTTGTGTAGGAAAATGATTGAAAAACTCTACTTATTGATCCAACTGACACAACTAGGTTACTTATGATTTATCAAAAGTATTTTAATCCTTCCTTGAAGGAACCAATTGAATAAACCATGCAAGAACAATAGATGATACCAAATTGGATACAAATGGAAATCCTAATTATATGGCTCTTCTTACTGATCCAAATAACATTTCAAGATTATTGTGATTGACTAAAAGGGTTTTAATTTTTTTAAAGAAAAAAATTAATCACACCACAGAAGAACAAAAAATGTGTCTTGATAAACTAACTATATCCTTGATACACAAATTTAAATAATAAGGAAATATTAAATTGGAGACAACCAAATTATTGTATGTTTTCAACAAACAATTGATACCTATATGAAGCCACACAATTATAGATCTTTCATTGATTTCCTCAAAATTATGCTTCAACATAGTCTTTCAAAATGTAAACATTATGGAACTCTTATGCTATCTATCTATTACCCCTATTCTACTACTATATTCTCTTATATGATTCTTTTGTTCTTGGTCTCTCTTATATATATGAGAGGCAACAAGCTTCAAACAAAAAGACATGTCATTTGATAACAAAACATGATTTTAACTAAACATACTTTAAGTAATTAACACAACTATATAAATGTGCACCAATCCATTGATCTCTGAGTAAAAACCCATTGTAATCTAAGACATGTTCAAATATTTTACTTTATAATAGGGTCCACATCATTACCACCAATCAATTTTGATTGTTGCCTAGTTGTGCCTGGAATATCCACTGCTCGATTGATAAAAGGATTGAATGCTGAGAGGTGATCAATATATTCTTGTTCTGCATGAGTTTCTACATTGGATATTACTTCTTTCATATCATACTCCATGTACATGAATTTCTCAATTTGTTTATGAATATTTTGCAATACCATATCCTCATCGTTGATTTAATGCAATTCAATTGTTAGAAACTCTATAAACTTTGCTTTCCAATCATCCCTTTCTCAAAGATTCCATTTATCATCATCGAGTGCAAGAACTAAATTAAAGAAACCAAGGTCCTAGTTGAGTCTACTATGATATTGGTTATGAGACTCCACCAAGTTGTTATATCTCTGGAATATTTTCTCTTTTAGAATCTATTTATCTAGAAGTTCCTTCTTTTTATCAATCATTCTTCTTTGCAATCAGATACTCTCCTCTATTGTTGATTGTAATTGTTTGAACATGCTCCAATAATCATCAACTCACTCCATCATCTTATTAAATATTTCCTTGATTATCTTAGACATAGTATTGTACTTAATGAATTTCATTTTCTTTTCTAGTGCCTTACACTTTTCTTGGGCTTTCAAAAGGGAATTTTTCCAATACGATACATCAGCTAATGTATCTAATACTCTCTTGCCATTTTCAAGCCATAGGGAGTACAATTCTAGAGCAGAAGAGGAAGATGACTTCTCCTTTTGATTTGATAACCCCCTTTTCAATTTTTCATTCCTTGACCAAATTTTCAATTAATGCTATAGTGAATTTTGCCACATTAACACTCAGTTCTCCAGTTTCCAAGTAATTGGTGTTCCCAAATATTTGGACCAAAAGGTGTCCAAATACTTGATTTGGATTATCAATCAATTCTAACCTCTTTTCATGAGGGTATAGTGACCAAATAAGTAGGGTAGCCTCATCTGGATTATACCCAAACCCTTAATATATCTTGTCACTAGCCTCCTCTGTTAGGTTGATTGTTGTATCCCCTCTTTTTCTAAAACTATCAAATGCTATTGCAAAGCTAATGTCCCATCCTTGTAGAAGTAATACCCCAACCTATTGAAGTAATTATCTACCCCTTTTAGGGGTGATAGATTGCATCTCCTTGTCAACTTCCCTTTTTAATTCCTCTAAAGTAGCAACTTCCTTTTCAAGAGTAATATCTTGCTCCTTTTGTCTTATTTTCCTCCCCTTATATTATAGAAAAATCATTTGAATTCATGAGTTTTAATAAAATCACCATTAGAAATGAATTCCTAACCACCCTTGACCCTAATGTCATTAGATAACTCATCTGATGTTTCAAATCTTACAAGTTCCTGAGGGGTCTCATATTGTGTAATCACAGGGGCTTTTATCTATTCTACTAGTTGCTCCTCTTCATTACTCTTTTCATCACTTTCTTCATTACTTTTTTCCTCTTCACTATTGTTAGTGGAAAAACATACATCAAGAGTGGGTTGTGAGGGTATGCAATCTAAAGGCTCCACATCTTTAGCTTGTACTCCTATATAATTTTCATGAGATGTATCAAAAACATATGAGGGCACATATTTTATTATTTCTTTCATATGAGCAATAAGTTGCTCAATCCTAGCCAAGTGATCTTTTATATCACCAAATGCTCCTAAAAATGATGAGACATTCTTTCTCTTCCATTCCTCCACAAGCATAACCTTATTATATGAGGCCATTCTATAAGTAGTGGAAGCTTCATCTCGATTCCTGATCACATCATCAAGTACAAACCAATGCTCATACCTTGACAACCCTTGTGTTAATCTTGCTTAATGAATAAACCCTTCTGCATGAAATTTTTTTGTCACCCCCAAGGGGGAGGTTGTCATGGGATAATTTAGCACCAATTTCCTCATATCCTTCAATGGAAACTACTATAAAATCTCCAAAAACAAAGAGTGTTGGGAATGAATGATTGTTTATTATGACGCTTGAGGTGTTTAGCATTAGACTTTGCCAATGGTTGTACAATCTCCAAATAAGCAACTCTATTAGGAACTACTCAAGGTACTAAGTGTGGAATTCCATCAAACCCATCGAATCTTATTATTGTGTAGTTGAAGAAAGCATACCAGTCTCCCCAATTATGGTTTACTTTTCTTTTTGGGTCATTCTCTTTTGGTCTTAGAAATATTTGTACCTCAGGGGATAAAATTTGATCATATAAATATCCTAGTAGCTTCATTAGTGGTTTAACAAAAAATTCTTCAAAACATAAATAGTGTGACCTTTCACATTGACTATCCCATAGTGACATCCACATTTGTACAGGCCTGAAGTTTCCATTTTCATCTATATCTCTAATCCTCGGTTCTTTACTCCACACATTTCTGGCATGTGCCTCATATAAAAGTAAATGCATTAGCAAGGAATAGTGTTTGAAATCTATGCAATCATTAATATTTTTGATCGTTTCAATCCCTTGATTTAGGGTGTTAACAAAGTAGCCTGCATAGTCAAAGGACCTAGCATCCTTGCTCTGTATATCCGCAACTATAACAATTGATGCAATAGAAATAAGGGCTGGGACCTCTATTCCCAAGACTTGTCTAGCTGAGTAATATGTATACTAAAAGTATTCTTCAAATAAATCTACATGAAAAGGATGGTTTTCATTGCTCAAAAACCTCTTGAGCTGGCCCTCCTCATTTTTAGGTCTATGCTAAAGTACCTTCCATCTCTTGTAGCTAGTATCCATGCAGCAATATTTTGTCAAGAGATCTCTAATCATGAAGGGAAAATTCATGGAACATTCTAGCTGAAATACATTAGAGATCAAGTCTTGGGAGATAACAAGCATATTGGTCCCACTTGGTGACTAGATAGTTCTCTTCTTATTTTTATACCGAAGGCACAAATTTTTTTTGATATTTTCATTTCAGGGAGACCTCTCTGTAGTCATGTCGATATGTATTCTTACGTTTCATATGCATCATTGTAACATTCTCTTGTCAGGGAGACGTCATGTAGATATCTTATGTTTTGTCGAGGAATCCTCACAAGTTCACCTTTTGTCACTGTGACAATCTTGTTCTCTCCCCAATGAAGCAATATATCGGTAGGACATTTTGGGTCGGCATGACTTAAGGTGCTCGAAAAGACCACACACCGAAGAAAATAACTCCCACCGAAGTGTTGGCTCATTCGCAGTATTCAGTAAGACATAAAGAAGTCGCTAAGACCTCAACCCGAAGGAAGAATCTCCTACCGATATGCCTTCTCTCTGTAGTTGGTTGGTGAGACATAAAGATCTCGCCAAGACCTCTCTCCAAAGGAGACTTTCATGCTGATGGGAAACTCCTAGTTACTAGGATGATGACTGATGTCTTACCAATAGGCGCTTGCAGGTGAATTCCACTTGCCGTGACATCCCTAGGGTCTTGCCAATAGGAAACACAGAAGCATACTTGACAAAATGCACTATGGGTCGGGAGACCTAGATAATCTCATGCTGATAGGATCCATAACATGAAGCATTCAAACTTGATGGAATTTATAGTGCAAGATGGTTAAATATGAGGACAATATGCTCATGGTGGGACTTATTTGACAAATTTGTGAGTATGAACAGCATGTAAAATCATTAGAAATTTTTAGTTCCAACACCCCCTTTGGATTTCAAATGAACAGAGCCAAGTCACCAGTCGGTGAAACATGGAGAAAGTCTTGCCAACCCCTGCCTTAGAAGATTTCATGACCAACTGAATAGAGGAATGCTTTCCAACTAATTTCCCTTGGAAAATATCACCATGTGCATGATTTAATCCTGTAAAACAAAATGCCTCCATTTAGACCTTAGGAGAACATAAAATATGCCATAATAGGATACAATATTGCTTATGATTATTTCATTGAGTTCTTAGAAAGAAGGAAACCAACTCAAACTAAGACAAGACTAAAATTAGATCAGACAGAACAAAAGATGAAGCATGAAGAAACATAAGAACTACCAAAAGAAAAGAAAATAACAGAGGAAAAGAAACCAAAAAGAGAAGGGGGGACCCTTTCTGTTCCAAATCAAAATGGGGTGGTTATACAAGGCATAACAAATGGCGACTCGGTTGGGAAAAGGGTTTAACCATTTTCAAGAAGTTGAAGGATTCAGCTACCCAAAACTCTTGGTTCATCAATATCACAACTCCAATTGGGTTAGTTATAACAACCAAGGTTGAGCTATAATCTCAAAAGTAAATCAACCAATGGCTACCCATAAATCTAAGTGTATGCTTAATTATGCATCACTCTTTTGTAAAGTTTTCTTCATCTTTCAGACAACAATGTGCAAGATTTGAGCTACATGAGTTGATTTCCTCTTGGCTGTTGTGCAATGATATCCTGGGCATTGCTCTGCTACCAGTCAGGTGTCCATAGCCCTGATGGAGATACCTCTATTTTTCTCACATCATTGCTCTACTGCCAGTTAGGCATCCATAGCCCCAGTAGAGATACTGGAATCACCAGTTCATATTGAGTCCTTTTTTCTTAGATAATTTTCTCTTCTTCTTTTTTCTCATAGAGTTTTAGATATTTTATTCAATTTTTTCTCTCAATATGTCAGATGTTTAACATCTGATTTGGGTTGAAAACTACCATGGACCTCATAACAACACTTGGAAAATTAGATTTTTCACTCAAATCTTACGACACTATCATCCTAAGACAAATATACCATTACAAGAGGAGATGATCTTGATGATTCGTGATAGATTTGGATGAGATAATCAAGGTTACTTACTTTACACCTTGTTTTCAAGACCTTCTGCAACCTTTATTGAAAATGGGCATGAAACAAAAGTTTAGGACAAAATCCCCCATCAGTAGATCTAAAAATATCTAAACCACTTCTCTCCAAATGACCAAAGTATGCTTTAGATAACAACCCCCTACTTAAATATGGAAAGAAACAGAGAAACCCCAAATAATGAAACAAGGCAAAAACAAAGAACAAAGGAAATAGAAGGAAAGGAAAGGAATAACAAGCAAACAACAATAGAGCTACTTACAAATAGAAGCAAAATATTTACAAACAGAGAAACAAACTATCTACAAACAAAGAAAAAAGGAATAGGAAAAGGAAAACAATAGAACAAAAGAAAACTAACTAAACCAAAAACTAACACTAACCAATCCTAATCCTAAACTAACTCCAAAGCAAAGCCTTGCAAACACAAAATTGTAAAAATTTGTACATTGGCTTGACTGATTTTTCATTATGTGCAGCAATCTTAGCTTACTAGGCACAGTTCTAAACCTAGCAAATTTATCGTTATACTCAGAAATATGAAGTTTATAGGCAATAGTTCATTCTAAGGGCATAAGGCTTGAAATATTATCAGTTGTGGGTTCTCATCCATGTCATGATTTACCCACAAACACGTTTTACTATCCCAAATGCCATAATCAAACAAAAAATTATTAAAACACAAAGGATAATGAAAGGACACCACCTAACTCTGAAGATTTCTAGTTACCAATGTAGACTTGTGTTGTATGATCTCCTCTTCATGAGATCTCAGCTCATGGAACTCCACTGAATCAAGGTTCTTCTTGTAGTTAGGATATTCACTCACTAGCATCTCTGTATTCATCTTGGGCATGGAGTAAATTTTTTTTTGAATTTCTTGAGATGAAGTCTCATTTTCAACATTCTCTTGAAACATGTCATCCCCTAGGGTTTGAGAATCTGGCTCCAGCTTATCACCATTGTTGTCAGGGATACTTGAACCTAGTGAACAAGGATTTCCTTCAAACTCATTTGAACACATGGAGTCAAAGTCAGCAAAGCACTTTCTCAATTCAAATTCCTGCACATCATCAACAAGAACATGCCACTTAGCATCAAATTCATCAGTATTAAGATCAAATTTGTTTGTGTATGCCAAGCAAGGAATCTCTTCAACTGACACATTTGAGCAAACAAAACCAAAATTAAGAAAACACTCCTTTGTCTCATTCTCTTCATTATGTTGAAGAGATTCGACTTTCGAGATAACCTCTTGGTTGCTTTCTTCGCATTCCTCTGCTTCATCCAAATGTACTCGTTCATGAATTTCCTTAGGTAGCACTTGACTAATCTGCACATTTACTTGAATTTATTCCCTTAAAATTTCATGTTAGAATTTAAGTCCTTGACTTTGACCACAAGATTCATTGATAATCTCATCTTGAAGCATGTTATCTATTCCAATCCGTCCACTACTTAAATCAGCAAAGTCATCTTCTTGTGTTAACCCATCAAGGTATGTCTCTTCCTCATTCATCATCATGAAAGAATCTATGAATGCATCGATGAATCCATTCTCCACTTCTATCAAGTGCTCACTAGGTAGAGGAGTTTCATTAGTTGTTGAATCCATCTCGATGCAAGGATCAATATTATCAAAAGATAGGGAATAATTAAAACTCTTCACACAGTTACTCTCGTTATTTTGGATGGATTAATTATTATTTTCATGTGTGTGGTTGACCTGATGTGGGGTGTTGGAAAATGTGATGTTTGGACAATTAAGAAGGTGGTAGCCGCTTGGTGAGAATGATTGCATCTGGGTAGGGATGGTGGGTGAAGTGGCATAAGGCTGCAGATGATGGCAGTTTGCAAGCACAAGGGGATTATAACCTTGAGTTTGGTTATCTAAATTCCTAGTGCCACCTCCAAATTGTGCCAATAAGAGAGCTTTTCTCAATGCATCATGCAAAAATGTAGCCTCACCACAATGTCTAAATTTAGTTAAAAATGAAAGGTTTAAACCCCAATAATAATGTTCTATCAGTATACGATCATCCACAACCAAATCTAAAGCTTGAACCCTTTGATGCATAAACAAAAATCTATGATTAAATTGATAAATTTATTCTAATGGTATCCTTTTCGTAGCTACAAATTCATGTAATGGGTGTAGTGCATGTGCATGAAGATCAAACTATTCTAAGAATAAGATTTTTAATTCACTCCATGAACAGACAGAATCTAGTCATAGATTATCATACCATAGCCTCGTTGTACCTTCGAGTGTTTTGAAAAATAATTGGCAAATGATATCTTGATGCTGAATCTACAGAAAAATGAATATACGCTTGCAAGTTTCAACATGTTCAAAAGAATTTTTCCCATTGTTAGGGAAAAATAAAGGAAGCCTATCATTTAGATGACTAGGGATTTCATGGACAAGTCTCGGTGTATACAAAGGCCTACCCATTAGAGTTGGGCTTTCCAAGATCTAACCCACTCCAACTCACAACAATCCAAAATTACTCAAAGGGCCCTCCTAGCACTAGATCTATTGACATGTGTCTTGGCATAGCAACATGTAAAAAAAATAATGCTACTCTATTTCTCTTGAAAGAGAAAGATGATCACATGGATATCTTAGCTCCCAAGGTCTCTATAGTTGGTTCTCAACTGTGTTGATTTCAGTTAATTGGTTAATATGACAGTAATATTCAAGGGGCCTGCTGGTGTTGAGCTTTTTGGATTGTTCTGGGGTTAAACATAAATTTAAATCTACTCTAATTGGGGTTTTTAAAGAAATAGGAAAAGATAGATGAGGGCTTTGGAACAAAAAAGAACAATAATTCATCCAACTTAACTAGACTTGTTGCCTTTCAAGGAATTTCTAACTAAAATTGCAAAAAGAATTTAACTTGTGACTAAGACACAGTTTCATTCATTCGCAGTGCAATTTTCAATAGCAGATTGAAAGTTACCATTCAAATAAAACATAAAACCAAACTTCATTCCTCGAAAGCTTCCCAAATCAAATGATTTACTCAAGAAAAACACGATTCGGGAACACAACATGAAGTAGATTTTAATTTGGTTACTTCCACTGTTAGTAAAATAGATAAGCAACATTTACAAAGCTAGCACAATCACCAGTGTACCAAAAATATGTGACTCCAAATTGTTTCCATTCTAAATCTAACTCCTACTCTAAGAAGACAAAAGGAGCTCCCATTGTGAGAATTAGGACACAACTCTGTCTCCTCTACTTCTGTTAACTTCTAACTACAAGTTCTACTCTACAAGCTCTAACCTAACTCTACTCGTTCTAACCCCAAAAGTTCTCTACCACTTTTCTTCTAACTCTATTTCTTTCTATTTTTCTCTACTAGTTCTAAACTTTACAAAGAGGCCAGAATTCCATTTATATAGAGTGTACCAAAAAGGAATGCATTGTCCCTTGTATTAGGGTTTTACAAAATATCTGCTTCTAGGAGAGTCGGCTCTCAGATCTTTCTAAAAATAATCAATCCTGCATTCAATGTGAAGCCTTGTTGTCCACATTGATGATGGCTTGACCTCAAGAAGAACCTTCAGATCTTTTGTAGCTACAACATTTACTTCAGACCTTCCTATCCATCTTTGAACTCCATTGGGGCTGCCTTGAATGCTCCAGAATATCACCATTAATACTAATCTATCTCTGTTAGTGGTCACTATAGTTGTCCCTGTGAGTCATAGTTTCTTCATCCTTTTGGCCTCCTTCATGTTCTAGACCTTTCTACACATTGACCATCTTCCAGAAGAATCATTGGGCCTCCCTATAGATTTGAACATTTCACCCAAGCCAATCCATTGCCCTTCAATCTTAGAAGGAATCTATGTCGTTTGCGTCCTATTAGTCTTCTCCATAGGGGTGGTCAATCAATCAATAGGTCATTCCCTTAGCATCATCTGATTAGTTAGACACATGCCATGCCAGATTATCAGGTGGTCAAAGGTGGTCCACATTGAATGGCATGTCGGTGAGACACTCATCGTGTCTCCCTAGTGCAAATATATCACTTTTAGCAACTATCAGCATAGCACAAGACAATCGGTTAGACCTTTCGATGAGCAGTAGAAGTCGTACTGAGCTCACAAAGACCATCGGCAAGGCAGTCGCTAGTCGAGGTGACATATCGGTGAACCTATTCCATTCTCCTCAAGCTTATTTCCTTTCGATGAGACCCTACCAGGTCGGTGAGACATCACAGTGATGTTACCTCTCTCATGCTCGGAGTTCCTATCGGCAAGAGTCCACCCTATCGATGAGATTTCTTACCGATCTCTTTTCTCACCAAGCTCAAACTCCTTCTACCTCAGAAAGACTTCATTGAGGCAGTGGGATGTCATGGTGAGGCTTGAAATCCAGTGGTGAGCTCGTCTTTCATGTCAGAGAGACTTCTTTGTTTCGGGAAGATCTTACCTCGAACTCACTTCATTACACTAAAGGGAAAAATCATGTTGACGAGACCATCACTTGTCAATGTGACCTCATAGTGTAGCCCCTTCATTTGTTTGGAGTCTCCCTAACTTCCTCCTATTCTCCTCAAACTTGAGCCTTTTTTTTTAGTGTGACCTTCACAAGTCGGTGAGATATTACACGGAGCCCTAAATCCTTCGGCGATTTTATTTCATTTCGGGGAGACAAACCCCCTTCACTGAGACTTCATGGTAAGTGTAAAGTTTCCCGAGCTCATCTTACTTCATTGGCAAGACCATCAGCCCTCAACGAGACATCATGGTGAACTTAGATCCTTCGGCAAAATCTTATGCTAAGAACTTGAGCACTTTGGGGAGACCAATAGCCATTGGTGAGACATCTCACCAAATTTATCTCCTCAAGGTGACATCACAACGAATACCCCTATTCTTTGGCAAGACACTATGCTTATTAGCCAGACATCATGCCGAAGGAAAAATTATCACCTAACTAAAACCCTCAATGGGACCTTCTTCTTTCGTGCATACTTATGACGATACCTCCTCTACGTTGCCGAGACTCTAGCATGTCGGTTAGACTTTATGCTGAAGGCACAACCTTTTTTTGATCTTTTCATTTTGGGGAGACCTCTCTATAGTCATGTTGATATGTATTTTTACATTTCATATGCATCACTATAACATTCTCTTGTTCGGGAGATGTCATGTAGCTATCTTATGTTTTGATGAGGAATTCTCACAAGTTCACCTTTGGTCGCAGTGACAATCTCATTCTCTCCCCAATGAAACAATATGTTGATACAACATTTTGGGTCAGCAAGACTTAAGGCACTCGACAAGACCACACACCGAACAAGATAACTCCCACAGAAGTGTTGGCTCGTTCGTGGTAGTCAGTAAGACATAAAGAAGTTGCTGAGACCTCAACCTGAAGGAAGAATCTCCTACCAATATGCCTTCTCTCTATAGTTGGTTGGTGAGACATAAAGATCTTGCCGAGACCTCTCCCTGAAGGCTAGGAAACTCCTAGTTTCTGAGATGATGATTGATGTCTTGCCAATAGGCACCTACAGGTGAATTCCACTCATTGTGACATCCCTGGGGTCTTGCCAATAGGCAACATAGAAGCATACTTGACAAAATGAACTATGGGTTAGGAGACCTAGATAATCTCATGCCGATAGGATCCATAATGTGAAGCATTCAGACTTGATGGAATTTATAGTGCAAGATGGTTAAATATGAGGAAAATATGCTCATGGTGGGACTTATCTGACAAATTTGTGAGTATGAACAGTAAGTAAAATCATTAGAAATTTGTAGTTCCAAAAACCCCTTTGGATTTCAAATGGATAGAGCCAAGCCACCAGTCGGTGAAACATGGAGAAATTCTTGACATCCCCTGCCTTAGAAGATTTCATGACCAACTAAATAGAGGAATGCTTTCCACCTGAGTTCCCTTGGAAAATATCACCATGTGCATGATTTAATCTTGCAAAACAAAATGCCTCCATTTAGACCTCAGGAGAACATAAAATATGCCATAATAGGATACAATATTGCTTATGATTATTTCATTGATTTCTTAGCAAGAAGTAAACCAACTCAAACTAAGACAGGACTAAAATCAGATCAGATAGAACAAAAAATGAAACATGAAGAAATAGAAGAACTACCAAAAGCAAAGCAAATAACAGAGGCAAAGAAACCAAAAAGAGAAGGGGGGACCCATTTTGTTCCAAATCAAAATGGGGTGGTTATGCAAGGAATAACAGGCACCACAAGTCTTTCTAAGTTTAGTTTCCATGGGTTACAGATTGGTTCAAATATGAATTTCTTTCTATAGTGAAACATGAAAAGCTCATATCTCCAGTGTGGCATCCAAACATCCTATAGACTCTTATGTTTTTCTAACTGTATCAATGGGTAAATTTTAGGATTAAGGTTAACAATTGAATTGAGAGCATAAATAATAAACCCAAAGAACTATAAAGCACAATGAAAACTAAACAAGAATGATTATACCAAATTTCTCATTGAAGCTTCCTTGATTCACCTCCATAGCACCTTCTAATTTGCAGTGTATGATTGATTCCCTCAGATCGAATGTGTGAGCAATTTGACTATGCCATTGTCCTATGCAAGTTTTGAAGGATTTAAGTAGAATTATGCCTATGACAATATAATAAATGATAAATGATAAATGACTATAATGCCTATAATAATGAAGTGGTCCCCAAATTATGAAAAAAAATTGACATTTTATAGAAAACACAATTTTGAATGCATGGACGAGATTGAATTTTGACAGAAACCTAAAATGAGAGGTCAAGATTTCATTTGATAATCCCTAATTAGGGTTAGGGAAAAATCCTTAAGTGAGTGGTCAAGATGTCATATGAGAAAATCAGATCAGCAGTGGAGAAGAGATGAGATAATTAATTTCAAAAATAAAAAATTTCAAAATTAAGAAGATAAAGATAGCCTGCTTTGTGAGATTTCAAAAATCAAAAAGATAAAAGGTGGACTGAAAAGCAGCTTTAAAAATAAACAAGAATCTGTTTGTTTTATTTGGTTTTGGAAGAAAGCTACCAATTTGAATTAAATCAACTCAAAATATGGATTTTTTGAGACAATAAATAATCTTTTTCAGATTATTTACTAAAATGACGTGACAGTTAATAAAACGAAATCATTTTAAATAATAAATTGATTTAAAATGATGGAAATGTTAAATTGAGTAATTAAATAATTAAATATAATTATTTAATTTTAGAGGATTATGATTGATAAGTAAATAAATTCATAAATTCATTTAATTATGGAAATTAGTGACATATTGAATAAATAAATAAAATTTATTTATTTAATAATCATGAAGAATAAAAGGACATGAATTAATTAAATAATTATGAATTATTTAATTAATAGTCAAATGTGGACCAAGGACATTATTAAATGTCATAATTATGCTAGGACGAAAGTAGTTAAAATAGAGCTTGCAGGCCTAGGTCATTTTTATGTGTCTACATTTTGCCCCTCTTTGTCATAATGTCGCTTGTTGCATTGTGACAAAGAAAATAAGTCAAAAATATGCCCCAATGCAAAATAAGATGAAGAAGAATGATGAGGAGGGTTATGGTATGCCCCCTCGAGAGGACAGATAGGTTCCAAGAACATGGGTATGCTCTTGAAATGGATGAGAAGACTTAGAATATGAAGAGACAAAGGAATGTTAGTGTAAAAGATATGGATGATGAAGATGCAGACTAGATGAAAGAATCCTTCAAAATATTATCATAGGAATTTTATATTTATTGCTCTTAATCATCATTGGGTGGTAAAAATGACACAAATGGACAAAAAACACCATGATATGACATAGACCAAGGTGTGCAAGGTCATCCACTTGAAAAATAGACAATCACAAACAAGGAATGTCCTAACTCATACTAAGGGAAAAGTTGCCCCAGTCTTTTTGTCAAGACAATCCACAGACAATAGTCAAAGAAAATAAAATACGCTAGGAGACATCATCACACCTCTAAATCCTTTATGGGACATCCTCGAGGTAGCTAGTAACATGACCAAAAAGAAAAAACAATAAAAATATAAGACAAAATAGCCAAGATAGTCAAAAGCTAAGAGTAGATAGACCATAAAGATTAATAGCCATTTTCTTTTGTTTGCCAATGTTTGTTTGCCAAAGATTGATTTCTTGTTGGTTTGACAATTTTGACAGTTTAAGAGTTTTTCCAATTTGATGGTGTTGACAATTTGACGGGGCCTATTGTCAGGAAGGACACATCCTAAAAAAGGAAAAGGACATTTTGACGAGGTCCAAATCCGAGAAAGACACATTTTGAAGAGGACCAAAGAGTGATGAGACTAACATTGTTTTGACTAATATGTTTTGGCAAGTTGACTGACGTTGACTGTATGATTGATTGGACTGTGCTATCTGATTTTGACCAATTTTGACATTGACGTTTCAAATGACTGTCTTGTGTCTGAGTTTGACTATGTCTGACTTATTTGACCAATGTGATGATTGTGACAATTGCCATGATTTTATTTGGACCAACCTAAAAGGATTGATCTAATGTCTTAGGGACTCATTGATTGATGGCCTTTCCTATGTAGCAAATGCGTAGAGACAACGTAGTTTGACAATGAATGACATGACTGAATTTGACCCCATTTTAAGGATTTTGACATTAATTTGGATGTTTTTGTGTTTTTCTTCAGGATGTTTTATGATTTTTAGGTCTTTCTTCAGGACATTTTATGATGTTTTTGGTCTTTCTTTAGGACATTTTATGATGTTTTTATCTTTTTTTAAGGACTTTTTTTGATGTTTTTGGTCTTTCTTCAGGAAATTTTTCAATTTTTAAGTCTTTTTTCAGGACATTTTATGATGTTTTGGTCTTTTTGTTGTTTTATGATTTTTTGGATTTTGACATTTAAGAGGATCATGAAAAATGCATATGACTGATGCCTACACATGAGAATCCAAGGACAAACATGATTGTTCCTATAGTCAAGCTGAATACCAATTGACAGGTGATGACAACATTGTTTGGTATGAGGACGCATCCCGAAACAACGTGAGGATGATGACAATAATGTGACGAAAGTATGAAGGTCTATAGTTGTGCCAGGAACGTAGTCAAGTAAAATTTTGGATAATGTGCTTGTATGGATTAGACTCGTTACATTTGGAATGACTTGGTTAGGACTAGATGGGATGATGATTATCCTTAGACCATTTGACAAGGGAAAGCCAAAATAGGTGACAGACATGAAAAGATAGGGGGTGGCCTTGGTAAAAGATGGGAGACATGAGACTAATGGAATTTTCATATGATTTTCAATGACTATGTCATATAGGGACAATAAGACTATGAAAATCAATGACATGATGTTTCGTGAGTCGTGTATGACTGAAGGATAGACATGTCAAGAGTTTTCTCAAAGCATGATTTATGTGTGCCAATTTTATGTTAAGACCAAGGTAGGTGGTAAAGTGAGTGGAAATGATATGGATTAAATGGTTGGATGCCAATGTCAACAGGAAGGCCTAGGATATGAGTCGACTTGCCCCCAAGTGTAAGAGTCCACATAGATTATTTATTTTACACATGATGCCTATTTGCCAGGTTTTCATCATGGTACTTATCTAGGGTGCCTATTTTCTAGGTTTTCACCATTGGATGAAAATTTTCTCTTTACTATTTTCTTTACTTTTTGATTTTTTTGGTGTCACCAAGACGCCTATTTGCCAAGTTTTCATCAAAGTGATGATGTTTTACATTTTTTTTTTTTTGTATTTCTGATTTTGTGGATATCCTAGATGCTTTAGATGACCACTGCCTATTCTAAATTCACTGACAACGCCGATGTAGAGACTAGTGCCATGATATGCCAATAATGTCCTATCTAAAGTAGTTGTCTTGTCAGGATCGTAGTGCTTGTATACAACTGATCGATGTCATTGTGGTCCTTTTTGATACTAGAATTAGCCTTATCAAAATACACACATTGCGATAGAGTGCCATGAGAGTCCTTGTGGTAAAGAGTTGCTACCAAGATGTGATAGATGTGTGACATGGGATTTTTGGACTTTAGATGAGATGTAGGATTATGACAAATGATGGTAGACATGGAAAGGTTTTTTGGACATTTGGATGAATCACTTTTTATTTTCCAAACTTGGGATGGTGGATGATGGATTTTGAAATTTTGATTGGGATGGCATTTGGAACCAAAACTTTTATATACCTTGCTTGATGACCATTTTGAAGGAGGTGGACATTTTTTGTATGTGGGAGTCCTCTTTGCTTGTGGCTTCACATTGTGATTGACTTTTGTATTTGACTGGGTGTCTTTGTTTGATCCATCTTTCTTTGGGATCCATTTTAATTTCATTTGTCCACTTGTCCTTTTGTTTGATTCAATGGTCTTTGACATTTTATTTTGATCTTTTGACTTATGAGACTTGTTTTTGTTGGTCCCAAAGGGGAGGTTGATTCATGATAGAATGACGGTTTATGGTGTGGGTGGATAGGGTGTTGGCAACCATCTTATGACAAGGATTTATCATGGATTCCATTTTGATGTTTGTATCTAACAAGGTTTCCCTCAGTATCGAGGAGGTACCACTGACATCTTTTGATTTTTTGTTTGAGGAATAGCCAAGACCTTGATGTCTATAATTTTCCTGAAGCTGTATTGGTTCTAGAATGCCTTGCTCATGTATGCCTAGTCCTTTTCCTTGATATTGAATGTTTTGACAAATTCTATTTGCGATGGGGTATTTGTTGTTTTGAAAGCAAGATGCTAACCCATCCTTGTGTATGTGGATACTGTCACTTGTAATATTTTTGTCTACAAGAAATCCTGCTTTGACAAGAGTAGATGACCCTAGTTGATAAAGTGTCTTAGCTTCATTGTCATGTTGGACATATTCCTGACTGATATCTTTGGTCTGATCATGTGACATGTTAGGTTCAGATGATTTTGTTGGTGCTTCTAAGGCAATGTCAAAGCCATCATTATGTTTACTGTCGTAGAGTCCAATGATTTTAGCTATAACTTGATCATATGCAAGCATGTCCCTAGTGGAAGATTCTTGTTCTAGAGGAATATTGTCTATGTGTCCCTTGGAGGCAAGTGTCTCATCGTGGGAAGTGTCAATAGTTGAGGCCTTTATAAGGTCATCAAGTGTTTGATCATAAATGGCGTAAAGGTCAAGGAGTGGATCATTTTTTATTTCTCGATCCATGGTAGGGTATTGGTCAAAGATGGGGTTATCATGGATTTGGACTTCTTGGTCAATGGTAGGGTCTTGGTAAAAGATGGGGTTGTTGCAGATGATACAGTCAGAAATAGAGTCATTTTCAAGGAGAGGTGTGTTTTGGATTTCATGATTGTCTTGAAGGACTTCATGGATGGACAAAAGGATAGGGACATGGGATGGACTACCTCGTTCTTGACATGAGGGTGACTTTATAAGGTCCTACTTTGGGCTTTCATTTTGACATGTATCCTCAAGTTTATTAAATGGGATTTGACTTTAAGTAATGATAGAATTTTCATGACTAGATGTGGCTTGTGAGGGGGTGATTTGAAAAGGATTAATGAATGAAGGACTAGGAGAAGACATGGGGACTTGGATGGGACTAGTATGTGAAGGGCTAGGATAGGACATGGGTACTTACATTGGACTAGTATGTGAAGGACAAGGGTATGACATGGAGACTTGGACCAGATATGACATGGAGTCTTGGACTGGATTAGGATGTGACGACATATGATGTGACATGGGGACTTCAACCGGATATGCCATGGAGTCTTGGATTGGATTAGTGTAAGGTTGACTAAAATAGGACATGGAGACTTGGACCGGATCGATATGGTATGATGTGGGGACTTGACATGATTTGATAGATGGTTTATAGAGCATGTACACATTGACAGGATTGATAGGTGAAGGACTAGCATATGACATGGAGACTTGGAATGGACTAGTGGATAGTTGGTTTCCCTTGTCAAAGTTAGGATAAGGGTGATAACTGGATGTGTGTTATGAATTAACAGTAGGATTTGTGGTAAATGACTGTGGATAGTGGGGGTAGACGGACGAAGGACTAGGACTGATGGGTTATTGGTATAAAGGACATTGATTTTCGGCTTGGATAAATTGTCTCCTAAAGTCTGAGGCTTCTTGGTATTGACCTCTATAGAGTAATTCATATTCAACTTTACTAGCAAGCCTATCAATATGTTGGTGAAGGGAAGACCAGGTGGTGGATTTCATGATGTTGCTAAATGCAAAGTGATAATGACGTTTGTCCAAGGAAGATGACTAATGCAAGGTGATAAAATTGGTCAAGAAAGGATGTCAAATGTCAAGGTGACAATGAAGATGTTGACTAAGGAAAATGACCAATTCCAAGTCTAGATGCCAAATAAAGACTATGATGGACAATGCAAAGTCTAAGTTCAAAATGAGGGTTGAGATTTTTTTTTGATGTTTTTTTTGAAAATTTTGAGTTGTCTAAGGTCGATTGTTTGTGTCCAAATTTGTGACTATTGTGTATAAAGTTTGAGTAATCTAGCAAGCACTTGACAAGCACAATGTTTTGGTGTATGCAAATAGACATGAGAAAAGCACGATGCTAATAGGCCAATAGGCCAAGGGTTTGTATACTTGATATAGCCCACCGATATACCCTAGATTGGTGATAAACACCTTTCCTTCTTGAGAGCGGATAGCTTAAAAATTTTGTGGCATTGGCTCCCCTCCATAGCTCATTAACCTCAATTGAGCACACCAAATTCAAATTCTTGGGTAGTGACTTCCCAAGAATTACTATCTCTACTCAAGGGGATCAGTAGTGAGTGTCTTCGAGCATGATATTGTACCCTACACTATATCAAGCAACAGCCAAAAAAGGTTGGACTCTAAAAAAAGAGGTGTTTAATATAGGCATTCTATTTGTAGGGAATAATCCATGCAGCGAGAGTCCCCTTTTGGATCCATCTCATTGGAACCATATGCATGATTCTTGGGGTTTATCCAAGAATCCACTTTTGTATACCAGCTGGAAGTCCCTCAGGTTCGGGCTGCTACCGGTTTGAGTCGTCTTAGGGTGAGTACTTTTTCCCACTAGAACAGGCCCAATTTCTAGAGTCAGTAACAGTTTCTATTACACCCAGGATCACCTGAAAGTGCAAGGGGAGAGGATACTTCGATTACTAAATTGTGAGGGTGACACAAAAAAAATAAGGTGGGTCTGGTTTTCTGACCTAGTTTTCACAAGGTGAAAGCATAATCACCTACCACCTTCAAGCACAATCAGACAAAATGAAGCACTCATTCATTTTATTTCACCAAATAAAATGTTTTATAATCTACAAAATCACAAGCACGATGTATATAAATGATAGTCTTGGACACTCAAACCTGCAAAATCACAAGTTAGAAGTTTCTTTGATTTTTAGTCTTCGACAAACATATGTTTATGCAAACTTGGAAGTTTTTGCTTTCCAATCTGTTATATATGACTGATATTGCTGCTACTATAGCTCCTTATGATCACCTACAAGATCAAAAAACAATATTATAATGCAGCCAAAGAAAAAAACAAACTCGTCAGAAAATTGCAATTTCAGATACATGTTTTTGACATAGCTAAATTAGATTTTACTATTTGAAGATTTTATTGATCTGAAAAATAAAAACTCAAAAAAGAGATCCCTACTAATTTTCCGAGATCTTTCAAGAAATGTAAAGAAGTCAAAAAAATTCGCTATTTGCACCTAGAAATGTGGATTTGTGAAAACCATACAAAAAATGAAGATTATTTTTTTTGCATTGTATTTGACCTCCAAATTAAATCTCTAAAACATAGACCCCAATTATAATTTAAATATCTTTCCAAAAATGTAAAAATTTCTGAAAATGTCATCGATTTGTGTCCAAAAAATCAATTTTATGAAAAAAAATAAAATCATAATAACTCCTACAAAAATGATGATAAGCCCTCTATTTGTTTACTATATCCTCTTGAGATGATGTAAATGATTCTATAAAAATCTTGTAGAAAACTTCTTAGGTGTGTAGAAGATATGAAGAAATTTGTAAAACCTGCAATTTTGTCCAAAAACTGACAGATCTACAACAAAAAGTCAATAAAACTAGATTTCTTGTTGAAGCTTCCTTGATTCACCTCCATAGCACCTTCTAATTTGCAGTGTATGATTGATGTCCTCAGATCGAATGTGTGAGCAATTTGACTATGCCATTGTCCTATGCAAGTTTTGAAGGATTTAAGTAGAATTATGCCTATGACAATATAATAAATGATAAATGATAAATGCCTATAATGCTTATAATAATGAAGTGGTCCCCAAATTATGGAAAAATTTGACATTTTATAGAAAACACAATTTTGAATGCATGGACGAGATTGAATTTTGACAGAAACCTAAAATGAGAGGTCAAGATTTCATTTGATAATCCCTAATTAGGGTTAGGGAAAAATCCTTAAGTGAGTGGTCAAGATGTCATATGAGAAAATCAGATCGGCGGTGGAGAAGAGATGAGATAATTAATTTCAAAAATAAAAAATTTCAAAATTAAGAAGATAAAGATAGCCTGCTTTGTGAGATTTCAAAAATCAAAAAGATAAAAGGTGGACTGAAAAGCAACTTTAAAAATAAACAAGAATCTGTTTATTTTATTTGGTTTTGGAAGAAAGCTACCAATTTGAATTAAATCAACTCAAAATATGGATTTTGTGAGACAATAAATAATCTTTTTTAGATTATTTACTAAAATGACGTGACAGTTAATAAAACGAAATCATTTTAAATAATAAATTGATTTAAAATGATGGAAATGTTAAATTGAGTAATTAAATAATTAAATATAATTATTTAATTTTAGAGGATTATGATTGATAAGTAAATAAATTCATAAATTCATTTAATTATGGAAATTAGTGACATATTGAATAAATAAATAAAATTTATTTATTTAATAATCAAGAAGAATAAATGGATAAGGGTAACTAAATAAATTAACAAATTTATTTAATTAAAGGAATATTTTAGACAATTAAAGACGTATTGAATAAATAAATAAAATTTATTGATTTAATAATCATGAAGAATAAAAGGACAAGAATTAATTAAATAATTATGAATTATTTAATTAATAGTTGAATGTGGACCAAGGACATTATTAAATGTCATAATTATGTTAGGACGAAAGTGGTTAAAATAGAGCTTGCAGGCCTAGGTCATTTTTATGTGTGTACACTAACAATTTACTTATTTGAGCACTCCTTTTGGGTCTCAATCCCAACCCCAGACACTGGTCTATCAAATCTTGGTTTAAGTTTCTCTTTTCAATTTTTTGTTCCTTTCCCTTAAGTTTTTCCACATTTTCTTCCTTTGCAATCTTTGAAAAAATGCAACCTTCTAGCTAAGTGATTTACTTGAATTTTTGCTTCCCCTAGTTTTACGGCGTAAGAGCTCTGATTTCCATCTTTTATGCTTCTTCCTTTGGCATAGCTCTCTTGGTTTCTACAATTTTATGATCAACTTGTGGTGAAATTTACTTCTACTCTGGCTCATTAATATACCACTTGTTTTAGTCTTGTCATCAAGGAGAGCATTTATGTTAAATATCTTGATCATGCACTTGGACATCACATCAACTAGTAGTAATTATTCATCGCTATATTGTTGGGACCTTGGTTCATTTTCCACTGATGGCCACCTTCTCCACAGATGAATGTCTTCCTTTCGGTCAATCGGTGGGACATCAAACCATGCTACCCCGATGCACCCCAGCTTCACTGATAAGTGTTATATTTTTATATTTTATGATTATATCAGGCTATTGGGGGACCACCATCATTTTTGGTGATGTGATCATCTTTAGTTCTTCTATTGGCCCATCAGGGGAGACTACCTTGAATTTTAGCTTGATGGAATGATGTTACAATAATGTAAGGTTATGAACTACCCTCATCGGGCTATCAGTGGGGTGGTGATTAGAGTTCCATCAATGAAGTATTGTTAGGCCGATGATGTCAAAGGGACCTCAAATTATTTTATGGATGTGATTGCTTGGGTATGCTAGCTGCAAAATGGATTTTCCCACACAAATCTCTATGATTTTTCAAAATCATAAAATCAAGTGTGGTGAATTTTTACAAGGACTAGGAGGCAAGTGGGTAGAGGCCAGTGGAAAATATGTGGGATTTTCTAGTCCTAACAGTGGCTCCATCTGGGAATGAATGATTGTAAGATCATTACAAGAATCCATAAAATCTTTGTGGAGCAGACCATATATGTAAGATGAAATGTCATGAGAACCTAAAGTTACTGTGCATGGAAGTTATAAATTTCAGAGGGTATCTCAGGGATTTTTCATACAATGGCAATTCCTGACCTTCACCTAGACTATTGTGCATGGAAAAAATTATTTTAAGAGAGTTTTCAAGAATTTTCCATGCACTAGAAATCCTTATTCCTCTCTATGTTTTTCAAGAAAAGAATTGATTTATAAACTTCCCATCTACTAGAAATTCTTGTTCTTCTCTTGACATGTTCTAGAGATAATATGAATCCTCACTTCCCTTTCCCACAATAACAAAGGTTCGTAACCATAAGGCCTCAAACTTCCCATGCTTCCCTTTGTCTTGACTCTTGGCATTCCACATGAGAACTGTCATCTACTTCAAACCTTCTCTTTTTAGCTTTTCTGTCATACAAGTATTTCATTTGTAATTGTTTCTTCCTATTATGTTGTTGGGATTGGTTTCTAATTTCATTGAGATCTATTCCTCCATCCTTTCCTCCATGGGTTTAGGAACATCCAAATTTTCTTGTAAGATGAATTTATATACTAGTATTAAATTATGCAAAGGGAGTCTAGCCTCAGTTCCATACATGAGCTCAAAAGATGATTTTCTCAAAATGTGATTTACTAATAGCCTCTTTCACAGTGATTCTACCTGCCTATAAGGCAAGCCTCATCTTGGAATCCCAAGCTTTTTTATTGTTATCCAACATTCTTCTTATGATCTTCAAAATACTCTTGTTGTTGGATTCAGCTTGCCCATTCACCTATGGATGATATGGTGAGGAGTATGAAATTACTATACCGTATGATTGGTAAAATCCCTTGAATTCATATGACCTAAAGCACATTCCATTATCAGTTGCAATCCTTGTTGGGACTCTGAATCTTGTGATAATGTTCTCCAATAAGAAATTTGTCACAACCTTGCTAGTTGCTTGCTTGGTGGGTACAACTTCCACCCACTTTGTGAAGTAATTTGTGGCCACTAATATCCATTTATGTTCTCCACTAGAATTTTCTATAATTTCCCCTATGAAATCAATCTCCCATTGGTGAATGGAGCTTCAACCTTCATAGGTCTTAGAGGAAATACCCCTTGATACTTCAATTTTCCTAAAAAAAATTTGACATGCCTCACATGTTTTAGTATAATCATGTGCGCCATTGAAAACCTTAGGCCAATAGTACCCTGCCCTTAATATCTTATATGAGTAGTGGTTTTTTTTTGATAAATCCCCCACATACTCCTTCATGCATCTCCTTCAAGACATTCCTTGCTTTATGTTCATCTAAGAACAACAATAGAACACCATCCCTATTCTTCCAGTAGAGGTCCCCCTTAATCAATACATATTTTGAGGCCTGCAACATGAGTGTCCTTTTTCTATTGTCATCAAACCCTTCTAGACATTTCAAATTTTTAAAATAGTACACAATATCAGTGTACCATGAAGTGTTTTCAATACTAGTTACCATATTTTCTTCATCATTCACATTGCATACTTGGGAAACTTCCAAATTTGTTTCAACCATTAATTTGGCTAATCCTTGTCCCCTTACAAGCTTGGTGATCTAAAACTCAATATCAAACTCCTGGATTCTATTTATCCACCTGCACTTATGTCATGTTGTCTCACTTTGTATAAATACATCCTTCACTGTAGCATTAGGCACATAAGATATCACTTTTTCTCCTACTAGATATGGTCTAAATGCTTTGATAGCTCTTACAAATGCATAGGCTTGTTTTTCCACAATATCATATTTCAATTCTACATTTTGGAGGGATTTGCTAAAGAAGGAGACTAGCTATTTGTACCCTTCATCATTCTTTTGATGCATTACTGTAGCAACTGTGTGATAAGATGCAAATAAAAATATTTAGAAAGGTTTTCTAAAATCTAGAGATTTCAATACTGGAGATTCTTTGATTTCTCTTTTTATGGATATGAACACATCTACAAGTTTAGTTGTCCAATTAATCATTACACCTTTCTTTAGCATCTGTGATATAGGCTTTACTATTTCAGTGAATTCTGATATGAATCTTCTTACAAAATTTATTTTTCCAAAGAAGGATTGAATAGCCTTAATTGTCTTAGGGATAGGTATCTTATCAATGGATTCAACTCTTTCAGGATCAATCCTTACTCCTTCCTTAGAAACTATATGCCCAAGTAAATTTCCTTCTATTACTACAAAATGACACTTTTTAGGAATAAGGGAGATGCCATATTCCAATGCTTTCAAGAATATTTTTTCAAGGTGAGCCACATGATCCTTTGCTTTCTTGGAATATGTAGTTAAATCATCTTAGTAGACTACCATTATCACATTAATAAGGTTAAAAAAGCAACATCCATGGCCCTTTGGAATGTTGCACCAGCATTTGTGAGTCTAAATGGCATCCTAACATAAACATATGTTCCCCATGGTGTAGTGAAGGTTATCTTGTATTATTTAGATTGTTTAAATTTCACTTGGTTATAGCCTAAAAAATTCATCCATTATGGATAGTAACTCTCAACTTGTGACCCTTTGTAGCATAGCCTCCATGTTTGGAAGCAGGTAATTGTCCTTGAGAGAAGATACATTCATATTTCATAAGTCTACACAAAGCCTTATATCTCCATTTTTCTTTGTGACTGGTACTAGATTGGAGACCCAAGATGAATGTCTGATTGGCTTGATAATTCCTCCTTCCCTAAGCTACATAAGCTCTTCATGCATTTTGGGTTCCAGAGTAGGGTTTATAGGTCTTTGTTTCTTCTTGAATGGTTTTGCACCTAGCTTCAATGGGATCTCATGTTGGTACAAATCTTCTCTATATGCTTTAAGATCCTCATAAGACCATGCAAAAATGTGCTTGCATTTCCTTAAAAGTGCAATCAACATTTTCTTGATTGTTGGGCTTATCTTCTTTCCAATGTATAACCTTTTTGGTGCCAATTCAGTCCCCTAGATTGTTCTCTTCAACATATTCTCTCTTTACTATTGTTTGTTTCATGAGAACATGATCATTTCCATCAAACACTCTTTCTAGTTCCATAAGTCCTTTAGGAAGCTTGTTGTTTTTGAGTTGCACAACTTCTTTTCCAAACACAATCTGTTTTCCATCTAATTCTTCCACAAATGCACTAAAATCAATTTCATGGGCTTCATACTGATCAATGCAATGTAGAAACTTGATGAGATTAGTGTCATCATTGAAAAATTTCCAACTATAGATGTTATTATAGATGGAAGGCCTTGTCTTGATTCAACTTGAGACACTCTAGTTAGGGTGATATCATCTCTCTCCAGAGCTACATTGGCCAGGAAATCTTCCATTAAGTTCTTAGACCTATCTATCCATTCAATAGAAAAAGCATCAAATAATTCAATTGCGTCCCACACAACATTCTTGTATTGTTTTAGCCTTTTGTTCTTTGCAGCATATTTTGATCTTATATGTGAAATGATCAACTTAGAGTCTCCAAGAATAGTTAGTAGTTTGATTTTGTGTTTGATAGCCATATTCAAACCAATTAGCAGGGCTTCATACTCTACTATATTATTTGTACATTCAAATGTCAACAAAAATGAATACTTGAATGTAGTACCCTCAGGTGAGATAAAAACTACTCATTCTCCTTTGCCTTCGTGATTACACGCTCCATCAAAATACATCTTCCATATTCTATGTTGATTCTTGGAAACATGCTTATCAATTGGGTCAGTATTCAATAGTTTAGGATGGGAAGGCTCTTTTCTAAAACTTCCTAAATCCACATCACAAAATTAGTTTAATTGATTTTGAGCAACATAGTCCACAATCTGATTCATCCTTGGCTTTCTATATAGCTTGACCTCTTCACCATTTACTAGTATTGTGGCATAAGACAAGTCAAATTGTACATTTCATCCAACTATTGCAATCCATTTCCTCTACAAGAGAATCCCAAAATGAGGAGGTGTATCAATTACAATTATGTTAATGTTATAAGTTGCTTGTGGATAAGAAGCTAGCTTCACTTCTACATCATTCACAATTCCTGCCACCGAGACAGGCCTACTATCCATAGTGTAGCATTTTCCACCAGTAGTGTCTACCCACATACCAAGTTGTTTCATGACCCCTACTCGTATGATGTTGATAGCAACATGCGAATCTATCATACAGTTTCTCACCAACTTGTTATTTATGAGTGGTGTAATAAAAAATGGATCAATTTGTGAAGGATTCACTATTGCATCACCAAGACAAACTTCAGGAACCTTTACTTCTCCCTGCTTGCTATTATTGGTCTCTTTATTCTCAGAGTTTGTATTTCTACTAGTTCCATTAGATATTAGTTGAATAGCACTATCCTTGTATTCATTTATCTTCATCATCTCTAATAATGGCACATACATCTTTACCTAGGAAAATTCCTATGTGAAGTAAAGAGAAGTATTTTTTATTTTGGTTATTTTCTTTTGTTCTATTGGATCTCCTTTTTTCTACTCTTTTTCTCTTTTGTTTGTTTCATCAAAATTTTGCTTGTCTTTATGCAACTCTTTGTTTTCTTCTTTGAGAACATGTTTTTGTTCATTCTTATTGGGCTACTTATTTTCTTCCTTTTTTGGTGTTCCCTGTGTTGTTTCTTTATCTTTCACAAATATCCCTCTTGGAACACCCTCATCTCCATTTATTGTTCTATTTCTTAACCAATATTTTCTTTTTTCCTATTCTACTACAATAATGGCCAATTCCTTGATCTCTTCCTTTGTTGGTTTTCTTACTTTGCATTTACTTGACTAAGATGGTGCACAAGGAGGATATTGTTCATCATTGTTTTCATCATAATCATAAAAGGCTTGATGTTCTTCCATATTGTATCTTTGGTTATCAACATCATACTCGTATCCTTCTTCCTTTGAAAATGAATATCCTTGCTTAATTGGATGGAGGGTGTGAGAGGTTAAATATATTGTATGATCCTCTTCATCATTTTCCACTGGTATTTCTTCTTCTTGTATTGATTGAGCTACAACACAATGATCAGGGGAATATGGTAGTTTGTAAACTTCACACCAATGATAATTGTTAACCATGTATGCTCCCTTATTCTTTAAGAGATCGGGAGTCTCCTTATTCTTAGGCCTATCAATTACTGGTTTTCCATCCTTCCAGTTTGTGTTATATGGCATATCATGCAACCTTGGTTTTTTATTTCTATATGTATTCTCTTGCCTATTTTGAGGTTAGTTATCATTTTGGGGAACCCTAAGATTATCTCTCTTTCCAATCATCCCAGCAGCCTTTCTATTGTTTTCAATGGTCAATGCCATTTTTTGTGCTTCAATTAGACTTCTAAGGCACCTATTTCTAAGCTCATATCCTATCTTTAGATCAAAGGCTTTTAGGTAAATTATTAAAGCTATAGGGTTAGTCAGTTTGGACCCAGGTGGTATCTTATTGTGCAATTTAGAGAACCTCTGGTTGAAGTCATAAATTAACTCATTCTAATGTTTCTAGATACTTATCAATTCATGCAAGGAAAACTCTAGGGCACACTAATTCCCATATTGCTCCAAAAACCTATTTTGGAAGTTTGATATAGAATTAATTGAGCCATCAGGTGGACCATTGAACCAATCCCTTGCCTCTTCTATTAGAGACATCATGAACAATCTCATATTCATATCTATATACTCCATACCGATATCTTGGATAAAGGCATTAAAATTTCTGATATGTTCTTCAGTTGATATCACATTATTCCCAGTGAACTTGGGAAACATATTTCTCTAGTTAATATTCATTGGGTATGGGTACAATTGATACCTTGTTAGATCAAATTGTCTACATGGGTTTGTAGGATTTTATGTGGGAAAATTCAGCGGTGGATAATTAGGGAAATATTGGTACCCATATTGGGGCTGACGATAAGCACTTTACCGGATATGTTGTTGGAAGTACATATTTTTATGGGGCACATGGTGCTAATACTTTGGGGGTATTGCTGACCTGGAGGTGGATTGTATTGGGGAGAATTGGCAATATTTAGATGTTGGGATCTATAAGATGGCATATTCTATTGAGAATGTTTTCTTTGGTTTACATTTTGTGGTGATCTTATGTTTTGAGATGCCCCTTTTGAATTGATATTGCCACCCTATTTATGTGGAGGGACATACTTTGGTGGTTTTGATGTGTTAATACTCAGTTAAGAAATTTTTTGACTCAACTCTATGTTTCTTCTTATCATCCACTATCTTCTTTCAAGCTCCTATTCCTACCACTGCATTTGTATTTCTAATTCTTGATTAGTCATATGCTCAAAGTTTTCAATAGGAGTTGATTTATCCATGAGCCCACACCGGTTTCCTTCTTCTTGTCTATGGGCCATTTCATGATCATACTTCTCTTGTCTCTATCTTCATTCATCATCTCTTTGGACATGGAACTCTTGTATCTTTTCTTGGTCCATTTTAAAATTATAAATGGGATGAACACTATTTCCTTATTCAAATGGAGTGTGGGGATCTCCACATGGATCATTTTTATGATCTTCTAATCCATTCAATGGATTGAAGCTATTGTGTACATTGAAATTTTGTTCTAATGATTTTCCTTCATTCATAACATCTATTTGGATAGATGTCACTTTAGACTCTTTCTTATTTATGTTTTTTTTTATGGGGCGAGATCCATGTTTGTCAGTCCATCTCCCATTCTTTTTCTTGGGACTATCCTGATGTAAGGATCTTCTTCCATTCATATTAGATGATATAATGTATATCTAATTTTTGTCATCTATCCTTTCTAATCTAATGCTCACTTTATTTGTCATTAAATTTATTTAGAGTCACCACCCACTTTCTAAAAGAAATAAAATGCTTGAGGTTTTTCCCAATGGAGTCTTTTAATTCTAGAGTGACTCTATTATGGAAGGCTTGAGTTCAGAATTGGCTCCCTAGTAGAGTCACCAATCTGTTAGATGCGTGACTTGAATGGGGAGTTACAAATTACACTATTATGTATCTCTATTTGAAGACCTAATTTGAAAATTTTAATGACTCTATAATCAAAGTCTTTGTACTACCATATTTTCTCAACTTTTCCCCAATAGAGTTGCCAATCTATTAGATCTCAAAAACACTAGTTGAAAAACATCAAGAGGTTTCCAGGCTATTGGTATGTTTTAGGCTAACGAACAAGGCCAAACGGTGTACTTGAACCTTCTTCTATTTAGGCTATTCCAGACCTCGGTGGGTGTACCTATGGAAATGAAGCAGACTTAAACTATATGTTTCCTACTTTTCCAATCTATCCACAATGGAAATTGGAAGTGGAGAGATGTAAGCCTAATTTGGTATAAATTGTATAAGAAACATCAAGGTGAAGTTTATTAATATGTTCAATTAATAGATGAAAGGTTTTGAAAATAGATTTGATTAAATTAAGTGATGAAATGGGTAAGACCAGTGCCTTGTTGGGTAGATGGGTTCAAATCAAAATCTACGATAAGTGACTTGTATTGGCTGCAACTCAAACTATTTGGAACTCTTATGTTGGTTTATATCTTGTATAACCATGCAATCAAGTGATCGAAAAACTCTACTTATTGATCCAACTGACACAACCAGGTTGCTTATGATTTATCAAAAGGATTTTAATCCTTCCTTGAAGGAACTAATTGAATAAATCATGCAGGAATAATAGATGATACCAAATTGAAGACATAATGGAAATCCTAATTATATGGCTCTTCTTACTGATCCAAATAACATTTCTAGATTACTGTGATTGATTAAAAGGGTTTTAATTCTTTTAAAGAAACCAATTAATCACACCCCACAAGAACAACAAATTTTCCTTGATAAACTTAAATATCCTTGATACACCAATTTAAATAATAAGGAAATATTAAATTGGAGACAACAAAATAATTGTATATTTTCAACAAACAATTGATACTAATATGAAGCCACATAATTAGAGATCTTTCATTGATTTCCTCAAAATTATGCTTGCAACATAGTATTTCAAAATTTAAACATTATGGAGCTCTTCTGCTATCTATCTACTACCTCTATTATAAAACTATCTTCTCCTATATGCTTCTTTTGGTCTTGGTCTCTCTTATATATACAAGAGGCAACAAGCTTTAGACCAAAAGACACATCCTTTGATAACAAAACATGATTTTAACTAAACATAATTTAAGAAATTAACACAAACATAGACATATGCACCAATCCGTTAATCTTTGAATAAAAGCTCATGGTCATCTAAGACCTATTCAAAGCTTTTACTGTATAATAGGGTCCACATCATTACCACCGACCGATTCTAATTGTTGCTTAGTTGTGCCTAGAATATCCACTACTTGATTGATAAATAGATTGAATGTCAAGAGGTGATCAATATATTCTTGTTCTACATGAGTGTTTCTATTGGATATTATTTCTTTCATATCATACTCCATGTGCATGAATTTCTCAAATTTTTTATGATTATTTTGCAAGACCATATCCTCATCATTGATTTCCTGCAATGCAATTGTTAGAAACTCTATAAAATTTTCTTTCCAATCATCCCTTTCTTGAAGATTCCCTATATCATCATGGAGTGTAGGAACCAAATTAAAGCAACCAAGGTCCTCTTTGAGTCTACTATGATAATTGTTATGAGACTCCACCAAGCTATTATATCTTTGTAGTATTTTCTCTTTCAGAATCTGTTTATCTAGATGTTCCTTCTTTTTATCAATCATTCTCCTTTACAATTAGATATTCTCCTCTATTACTAATTGTACTTGCTTGAATAAAATCCAATAATCATTTTCTCGCTCCATCATCTTATTAAATCTTTCCTTGATTATCTTGAACATAGTATTGTACTTAATGATTTTCATTTCCTTTTCTAGTGCCTTACACTTTTCTTGGGCTTTCAAATGGGAATTTTTCCAATAAGATACATCAGCTAATGCATCAATACTCTCTTGTCTTTTTCAAGCAACGGGGAATACAATTCTGGAGTAGAAGACGAAGATGATTTCTCCTTTTGATGTAAACCCCATTTTCAATTTGTCAGTTTCCTTGACCAACTTTTCAATTTATTCTCTAGTGAATTTTGCCACATTGACATTCAGTTCTGTAGTTTCCAAGGGATTAGTGTCCCCAACTCTTTTGACCACAAGGTATCCAAATTCTTGATTTGGATTATCAATCATTGTTGGCCTCTTTTCATGAGGGTATAGTGACCAAATAAGAAAGGTAGCCTCATCTAAATTATACCCAGACCCTGAATATATCTTGTCACTAGCCTCCTCTGTTACGTTCATTGTTGTATCCCCTCTTTTTCTGAAACTATCAAACACTATTGTAGAGCTAATGTCCCATCTTGGTAGAAGTAATACCCCAACCTCTTCAAGTAATTCTCTACCCCTTTTAGGGGTGATAGATTACATCTCCTTGTCAACTTCCCTTTTTAATTCCTCTAAAGTAGGAACTTATTTTTCAAGAGTAATATCTTGCTCATCTTTATTACTCTTTTCATCACTTTCTTCATTACTTTCTTCCTCTTCATTATTTTTAGTGGAAAAACATACATCAAGAGTGGGTTGTGAGGATATGTGATCTAAAGGCTCCACATCTTTAGCTTGTACTCCTATAGAATTCACATGAGATGTACCAAAACCATACAAGGCACATATTTTATTATTTCATTCATATGAGCAATAAGTTGCTCAATCCTAGCCAAGGGATCCTGCATATCACCAAATGCTTCTAAATATGATGGGACATTCTTTCTCTTCCATTTCTCCAAAAGAATGACCTTATTCTATGAGGCCATTCTATCACTAGTGGAAGCTTCATCGTGGTTCCTGATCACATCATCAAGTGCAAACCAATGCTCATACCCTAATAGCACTTGTGTTAATCTTGCTTGATGAATAAACCCTTCTGCATCAAATTTCTCTCTTTCATACCCATGGGGAAGGTTGTAATGGGATAATTTAGGACCAATTTCCTCATATCCTTCAATGGAAACTACAGTAAAATCTCCAAAAAAAAGATTTTTGGCCATGAGTAATTGTTTATTATGACACTTGAGGTGTTTAGCATCAGGCTTTTCCAATTATCGTACAATCTCCAAATAAGCAACTTTATTAGGAACTACTCAGAGTAGTAAGTGTGGAATTCCATCAAACCCATAGACTCTTATTACTATGTAGTCGAAGAAATCATACCAGTCTCCCCAATTATGGTTTACTTTTCTTTTTGGGACCTTCTCTTTTGGTCTCAAAAATCTTTGTACCTTAGGGGATAAATTGTGATCATATGAATATCCCAGTAGCTTCATTAGTGGTTTAACAAAAAAATATTTCAAATATAATTAGTGAGACCTTTCACATCAACTATCCCATAGTGATGTCCACATTTGTACAAGCCTGAATTTTCCATTTTCATTTGTATCTCTAATCCTCAGTTCTTTACTCCACACATTTCTAGCATGTCCCTTATATAAAATTAAATGCATTAGCAAGGAATAGTGGTTGAAATCTGTGCAATCATTTTTATTTTTTATCCTTTCATGACCTTGATTTAGGGTGTTAACAAAGTAGCTTGCATATTTGAAGGACCTAGCATCCTTGCTCTGTATATCTATACCTATAACCATCAGTGCAATAGACATAAGGGGTGGGACCTCTTTTCCCAAGACATGGCCATCTGAGTAATATGTATACTAAAAGTATTCTTCAAATAAATCTACATGAAAAGGAGGGTTTTCATTTCTTGAAAACCTCTTTAGCTAGCCCTCCTCATTTTTAGGTCTATGCAAAGGTAGCTTCCATCTCTTGTAGCTAGTATCCATGCAGCGATATTCTATCAAGAGATCTCTAATTGTGAATAGAAAATTCATGGAACATTCTAACTTAAATACATTAGAGATTAGGTCCTGGGATATAACAACCATATCATCCCAACTTGGTGACTAGATAGTTATCTTCTTAGTGTTATACCAACTGGAAGAAAATTTCACCAATTCTACATTGATGAACACGTTTGGCACCACAAGTATTCCTAAGTTCAGTTTCCATGGGTTACAGACTGGTTGAAATTTGAATTGCTTTCTATAGTGATACATGAAAATATCATATCCTTGGTGTGGTGTCCAAACATCCCCTAGACCCCTAAGTTTTTCTAACAATTTGCTTATTTGAGCACTCCTTTTGGGTCTCGTCCCCTACGCTAGACACTAGTCTATCAAATCTTGGTTTAATTTTCTCCTTTCATTATTTTTTTTCTTTGCCTTAGGTTTTTTCACATTTTCTTCCATTGTAATCTCTGAAAAAATGCAACCTTCTAGCTAAGAGTTATGTACTTACTTGAATTTTTGCTTCCCCTAGTTTTACGATGTAAGAGCTTCATGTTCCATCTTTTCTACTTTTGCCTTTGGCATAGCCCTCCTGGTTTCTACAATTGTATGATCAACTTGTGGTGCAATTTAATTCTCCTCTGGATCATTAATATACCACTTATTGTAGTCTTGTCATCAGGGAGAGCATTTATGTTAAATATCTCGATGATGCACTTGGACATCACATCAAATAGTAGTAATCTTTCATTGATATATCATTACAACCTTGGTTCATTTTCCACTAATGGCCACCTTCTCCACCTATGAATGTCTTCCTTTTGGTCAATCAGTGGTGTTGGAAAAACAAGGACACACAATAGAGAGGGGGGTTAATCAGTTTTGATAGAAACTTAAACTTTTCTTACTTAACTTAATAATCTTAGATTTGATGAATAAGCAATTAACCACAAATAATTAACACATCAGAGAGAAAGATAACACCAAGATTTTCTTATGTGGAAACCCTATTAGGGGAAAAACCATAGTGGATTTTAGTCCACAAGATTATACCCTGTTAAAATTATAATGAGAAATAATAAAGGGAATGCACATGCATTCAGGCACACTACCTAGAGCTCACTGCTCAAATACAAAATAGCACTCACTATCCAACAATACGGAAATATGAATTAGATCCATGGAGTATGAACTGAGAGAATCACTTCTACACAAGCCTGATTACAGTTCCAATTAAGCACATAAAACCTTCTTCACTCTTCTCTCAATCTTCTTCACACTTTTCTTTTCTATTGAATGATTATAACACTATTCACACATTAGCACTTTCTCTGGAATACATTTGTACTTATGCACACACTAACTTTGCTTAAACAATCACTCTTATATATCTACTACACAACTTAGTGGGCTAGGAAAATAAAACATATTTGTAATGTCGACCCAAATTTACAAATAAATTTTCAATATAAATCCACCAAGTTCGGCCACAACATAGTGGAGACCCAAATTAATATCTCCAACACAAAAAAAACTTTTATTAAATTCACCACGAAGATCTGCAACACGCTATTACCAACCTGTCAGCCAGGGACATGAAAAACTGAACATGTGCAAGAAAAGATCTTCAACCAAAAGCTCTCCAAATAATGTGGACATACCACAAAGATAGAGAATGATCTAGAGACATCTGAGAACACAAAGAAACAATAGAGAAGCATCCACAATAATTAAGATTAATAGAATTACACAAAATTCATTCAGGAACACTGATAGAGACCACAAAAACACTGTTAGACCACAATACAATCAAAACTTCATGCAAACCTTTGAAACTTTTGGTAGATGATCTAGAAATAGTTAATAATAAACCCTTTAATCCACACTAGCTAATCTTCAATGTAAAGAAAAAAATGCCTTCTTCGCCTGCACAGTTCCACTAGGAACCTAGAACACTTCCTTTTACAATTTTCTCAATATCCTCGACATATACAACCTTTAATACACCAAATGCTAATAGTGTTGACATCAATCACAACCACATATCAGCAACCATATCCTCAACATATACAACCTTTAATACACCAAATGCTAATAGTGTTGACATCAATCACAACCACATATCAGCAACCATATCCTCAACATCCAATAGGCGGGACATTAAACCATGCTACCCTAATGCACCTTAGCTTCATTGCTAAGTGTTATATTTTGATACTCCATGATTATATTGAGCTATCGAGGGACCACCATCATTTGTTCTATTGATGCATTAGAGCTATGGCAATGTGATCATCTTTATTGCTTCTATTGGCCCATCGAGGAGATTACCTTGGAAGTTAGCCTGATGTAATGATGTTACACTGATGTAAGGTTATGAACTTCTCTCATTAGGCTATCGGTGGGGTGGTGATGGGAGTTCCACCGATGAAGTATTGTTAGGTCGATGATGTCAAAGAGACCTAAAATTATTTTATGGATGTGATTCCTTGGGTATGCTAGCTGTAAAATGGATTTTTTGACACAAATCTCTATGATATGTCTAAATCATAAAATCAAGTGGTGAATTTTTGAAAGGTCTGGGAGGCAAGTGGGTAGAGGCTAGTGAAAAATATGTGGGATTTTCTAGTCCTAACATAATGACTATCATAAATTCAATAGTTCAAATGTATGAATTAAGAAGTGATGGTGTTCTCACAACCATGGGAAAATATTAACTATTGGCGGGTGTTTGCATCATAGTCTACAAGTGTAGGAATGGATGCATTTCAGGAGGGTTAGGTCCATTTCTCTTGGCATTTGAGGATGATATTAAATGATGAAGATCGATGTAGTATGATTGTGTGAAAGTTCTGAGGGATGGACATCGAGAGTTGGACGTTCCACATTCTTGATGGCCATTGGTCATTTTTGTTTCAACTATAGCTTGGTCACTATGTCACCCCACATTCCTCCGACCGTGTTTTCCTTAACGATGGTCACCCATGTGGGAGCCACTATGCAGACTTCCCTCTATCATTTGTCATTTTCTTAACGATTTTCTCCATACAACCTCCCATGCTATCACTCCCACTTTTCCTTTAGTGGAGATTCCATGTGCAGATTTTGCATCCCACTCAGTCATTCAAATGACACTTTGCATCACAGTTTTGTCACCATGCTTCCCTATAGGCATTTGTCTAAAAAAAATTCATATTGTTCACTATTCAAATAGTGGTCCATTAAGATTTAAGGGTAGAGTCTACAATCGATTTTTTTTTGATGATGCTATATATGGTGCTATATATGGTGCCCAACTAGGAGACTCATTCCCATGATAGTAATAAAATCATACCAGGTTAACATTGATGCCTCATCCCTTTTCCCACATATTAATGTCATACAATAATCGATCAATATGGCGGATCTCGGGTCTCTAATGAACTAATTTGACAGTAAGGAATTGGTCCTAATTGATTGAAGGCATAACACCAGTGGTTTGTAATGATAAGGTGGCGAACTAATACCTATGGTAGTGGACAATAAAAAAATATCGATCAAGCATTGTTGTGAAGAGAGAAGAGAAAGCACTTATGCGGCTTGCTTGAAGTGGGGTCATGAGGAGAGTGAGGATCAATGAGGAAGTTGTATTATACATGACTCTTATTCATGTTATCCTTTCATGATTTTAATGAACTAAACATCCTCATACTATGGATATCCTTCAAAAGTGCAAAATAAAATGTCAATGCATCTAACGTTAGACTCTCGACTCTTTCATGAAATATACAATGGTAGGTAACTCAGTGGGTCTGAGTAGCCAACAAATCATTTGTAGATAATTGCCATGGCCATAGTATGGGCCTCTTAACTCAAGCTTTTCCTTTCCTTCATTCGTCATAGAACATCCCTTTATTATGGTGGACAAATCATTGGGTAATATAGAAACAAGTGATACACATATTTGACAATAGTCAAAGGTCACCCACAAAGCCAAACCAAGGAGGAGACCTTAATTCACAAGTCATGCACTTAAAACTCATCAAGGATGATTGACAAGTATACAATATCATACCAAAGGAAGTTAATGCCAAGAATGTAGGAGGAGTTGTCTTCCCTTCTATTGAGCAATCATGATACATTAGGAGTTGTCTAGTCATATTGGGGACAACTTATATATTTCATGGCAATGAAAATTTGCATGAGGATCATTTGATTAACGAGAGAAAATGCTACAAATCCATCAACAAGAGGGAAGCCTTTGAATAGTTCAACTATAGTAAACGGGAAATCAACTAGAGGAAAAATTTGCTACAGTGCCAAGAAACTAAAGCACAAAATAGGGAAAAGACAAAGGATATATTTTAAATTCCTTTATAATGGGGGATAGGTGAAACCCTAACTTGTATCAAATCTGGGCCACTCATTGTAAAGAAATTCTAGCCATTCATTTGGGCTTTGAAAAACTATAAATAGGGGCTTTCCCCTCATTTGTAAATGGTTGGAGAATTGGTGCAAAAGGAATTTGCAGCAATAAAAGAAAACATTGCATGATTTAATGGATATTCTCTTTGATTTTTCTCATCTTGCATGCATGGTTCTACTTCCATGTTAGTTTTAGTTGTAATTTCTTGGATGACTTCAATGGCGTTAGCTATTACAGTATTTGATGCACTTCCAGCTCATACTTTTTGTGGTTTGTTGATGATGAATCACTTTGTAAAGCTAGTCTAAGCTAACTCATTGGCTGCAACCTAGTTCAATTATATGTTCATGAGGTGAATGCACAATCTGAAAATCTGTAGTCCTTAGAAGATTGCACTAATTTTGTGTAGTTGTAGGTGTTTCTTAGTCAAGAAAAATCTAGCTTGTTGGATTCTGTCTACTGTAGCACCCTTCATGATTATTGTTCATTCATAGCTTAGGATTAGAAAAACTCTCTTAACTCTTTTCCTTTTTCTATTTCTTTTGAACCTTGGCTAGAGTAGGATCTCAAGCATCACCATGAAGCTAAATTAGATGAACTTGGTGGCTTTCATATTGTTGTTTTGAGTGGACAACCATTATTCATTCACTTACAACACTTTGAAACTACATTTGCAAACTCAATTTCCCATGCTTTGAAAACCATAAAGGTGGACCCTATGAATACCAACAAAACACATCAACAAACTAATATATTCCAAGCATTGTGATGACCTGACACCCAAGAGACCTTGGGGTGGTAATCTAGAACTTGTTTGCAGATTTCTACCTTTCAAGAGAGGTAGCATACTTGTGTGCTTCTTGTGTTCAGAAGGTGCAAAAACACCCATCAATAGCACATAGTGTCCAAAGAAGGGGTAAATATTGACCCTAAGAAGGTAGAAGCTATTGAAAAAATCCAAATTCCTAAGACAATGAAGGATATCCAATCCTTCTTTGTGAAAATTAATTTTGTGAGAAGATTTATATTGAACTTTGTTGAGATAGTGAAACCAATATCAAAGATGTTAAAGAAGGGTGCAAATATTGACTAGACAACTGAGGCCATAGATGCATTTATATCTATCAAAAGAGAAATTAAAGAAGCCCTAGTCTTAAAATCCCCTTATTTTAATAAACCATTCTAGATCTTTTCATTTGTGTCTTATCATAAAATTTCAGTGGTAATGCTACAAAAAAATGATGAGGTGTATGAACAACCTATTTATTTCTTTATAAAATCCCTCCAAAATGCATAATTAAAATATGAAATTATAGAGAAATAGGAATATACATTAGTAAAAGTTGTCAAAGCATTTAGATCATATCTAGTGGGAGAAAAAGTAATAGCTTATGTACCTAATGCTGCAATAAAAGATGTGTTTGTACAAATTGAAGTAACATGACATAGGTGCAGATGGATAAACAGAATCAAAGAATTTAAATTTTTTTTTCAAATCACCAAGCTTGTAAGAGGACAAGGATTAGTCAAATTAATGGCTGAAACAAATATTGAAGCTACCCAAGTGTGCAATTTGAATAATGAAGATAACATGATTACTAGTATTGAGCACACACCATGGTACACTAATATTGTATATTATCTTAAACATATGAAATTTCCTAAAGGATTTAATGATAAAAATAAAAAGACACTTAAACTACAAGCTTTAAAGTATGTATTCATGAAAGGGGACCTCTATTGGAAAAAGAGGGATGGTGTTTTGTTGTTGTGCCAAGATGAAAATCAAGTAAGGAATGTTTTGAAGGAAATGCATGAAGGACTATGTAGAGGTCATTTCTCAATGAAAATTATTGCACATAAGGTGTTAAGGGAAGGTTGCTATTGGTTTAGAGTTTTTAATGATGCCTATGATTATACTAGGAAATGTGAAGCATGTTAGAAGTTTTCTAGAAATTAAAGTATCAAGGGGCATTTCCTTTAAGACCTTTGCAAGTTGAGGCTCCATTTCACCAATGGGGGATTGATTTCATAGGAAAGATTGGAGAAAAATCTAGTGGAGGACATAGATGGATATTAGTAGCCACAAACTACTTCACAAAATCGGTAGAAGCTATACCTACCAAACAAGCAACTAGTAAGGTTGTAAAAAAAAAATTATTGGAAAATATCAACACCAGATTTGAAGTGCCAGCAAGAATTATAACAGATAATGGGTTGTGCTTTAGGTCAGATGAATTCAAGGGATTTTTCCAATCCTATAGTATGGTAATCTCATATTCTTCATCATATCATCCACAAGAAAATAGGCAGGTTGAATTTAGCAACAAGGGCATCCTAAAGATCATAAAAATAATGTTGGATAATAACAAAATGGCTTGGGATTCCAAGTTGAGACTAGCCTTATGGGCAGATAGAATCACTGTAAAGAAGGCCATCAAAAAATCACGTTTTGAACTTGTGTATAGGACTCAAGCTAGGTTTCCTTTGCATAATTTATTACCAGTATGTAAGTTCATCTTGCAAGAAGATTTAGATGTTCTTGAACCTATGGAGGAGAGGATGGAAGAGTTAATGGAACTTGATGAGGTCAAGAACCAAGCTTAGCAACACAATAAGAAGAAACAATTACAAATAAAATACCTATATGAAAAAGGGGCTAAAAATAGAAAATTTGAAGTAAATGACATGGTTCTCATGTGGAATGCCAGGAGTCAAGACAAAGGGAAGCATGCGAAATTTGAAGTTATATGGTTAGGACCATTTGTCATTATTGGAAAGGGTGGTGAAGATTCATACTACCTCTAGAACATGATAGGAGAAGAACAAGAATTTCCAGTACATGGATAGTTTTTAAAGAACTTATTTTTTTGAAGACCATAAAGAGGATTAAGAATTGCCAGTGCATGGACAATTCTTGAGAAAACCTCTTAAAATAGTTTTTTTCATGCACAGTAGTATAGGATTCCACTCTACTTCCATTTCTCACCCATTCCTAAATTCACTTCAACTTCCATACTAGATAAATAATACATTTGGTCTACTTCCCTAGAGACCTAGATTCTTGCTATACCGACAAGGGGTATACATCCCCAATCGGAGCCACTATTAGGACTAAAAATCTTATTCACTATTTGTTACATTTGATTTCATAAATTGTAGAAATTTATGTTATGAAATCCATTTTATAATCCATGTTAACTAATGAGCCCATGAATATGGCCTCTGGCATATAAGCATCTCCTTGGTCATAGTTGAGCAAAAATTTTAAGAGTAATTGATCCTTATCAGGAAGATCATATGCATGTCTTTCTGATCAACAATACATAGCCCTTTATTGAATATTTTCTACATATCGAGAAGAGATGAATAAAGTTACATCGATCAAAGATCCCAAAGATAATAGGTGTGCATAATTGGGAAGACAATGCATAACATTTCACTGATGGAAAATTTATTAGAAAAAGCAAGCTATTCAGAGGGAAATTTTCAAATCACATTGAGCTCATGCATCACACTAATGGAGAAATTATCGAGGAGAAACATACATACTTTCACCAAAAGTAGGAGAACAATTGTATCAAAGAGACATGTACGATCAAAGTGGATTCCTTAGATCTCTCTTATTATGTGGGTTAATCCGATGAGGGAAACTAGAAACATTTTTGGGGAAAGTCCCACCAACTTATCCCAATGATCAAAGCAGTAGAGGAAACATATTAGGGAGACCAAGTATGTTGGAAAGGCATATTATTCTCTTAGCGACGATACGTGTCAACCCGATGATAATATGGAATGACCATTATTTGTTGGAAATACATTGGGTGATGCTTAAAAGTATTTCTAATGGTATAGACCACCCCGATATCAGGTAGACTTCATAATGTTCTCCCCAAAACAATAGGAATTGAAAAGCAAAAGAAAAGGAAGTTGTACAATAATGGTGAGAGTATTAAGTTGTCTCCCTAACTAAATAAGAGAACCAAAGGGACACTTCATATCAAAAGGACATTTAGTTAGTCTTCATGATCAGTTATGAATGTATAAACAAAGATGGCACCAAATAAAGCACATAGATTGGCCTAAGAATAGAGGGGTTCCATCCGTGCAATATTGTTGTATTGCTCTGAAATTTTGAAATTCAAAAAACCTATTGCATTCATTTCTAGTGGTAGACATTAATGGCAACACAAATGAACCTTATATGAATGTTTCTAATTGAAAAGAGATTCAACCAATAGAATTTTTAGAAGTTGTGGCAAAGAAGGATAGCAGATCAAGTGAAATTCAAGGAATTCAGTGCACCCAAAAACATACAAGCATACAAAATATCCCTGTAATTGATAGATTGTAATTCAATTCTACTATCTTTTAGAGAAATAAGATGGAAAGTTGTAAAAAAAAAAAAAGAAGCAACAAGGTGAAAGTAGCTAGTCTAAAAATAAGAAGCAAAAACCCGAAATGGGGTAGGAATTGAAAACAAATGAATGGAAACTAAACCAAGACCTCATTGATCAATTGTCTACTTCAAGGCCAAAATCTAGAAGGTTTACATAATTGAGGGTTGATGTAGAAATATTAGAAGATAAATGCAAACATGTAGGTGATGTGTGGACCCCCATTAGGGGATACAAATTGTTCATGTTTCATTATTGTTAGAGAAGTATATTTGAACTAGTTTGTAACCCTTGGAATTTCAATCTGGGAAAGTTGGTTGTTCCCAACATCTTTGTGAATATAAACCTTATAAATCTTCTAGCCAAATATTATAACTTGGACCTTAAAGCCATTTGCAATCCACAAGGAGAACCTTTCATACATGTATCCAAAATTGCACTTTGTGAATTTCTCAACCTAGATGACACATATGATCAGCCTATAGTCCAAGGGGATTTAGAAAAGGAATACTAGAGGATGGATGCTACATACAAAGGCTGGAGGTTATTGTTACATAGGCCTAGAGAAGAAAAAAACCTAGTACCACTTTAGGATGGTGACAGACCTCCCTTCCACATTGATTTGTTCAAGCCCTATTTGAAATTGATGAGGGCACAGCCCAAGACATAGAAAATAACCCACAAACAAGAGAATAATTTTATTATTTAGAAAATGGAGATTCTTACATGCAGAGGATCTCAGATCCCCAAGTTCTACAACACATGCAAGTTACATAAAGCTACAGAATAACCCCTTTGCAATATGCGAGCTTGTCCCCAAAAGCTACCCAAAAATTAGAAACCAGCCCATAAATAGAGCTCCTCTTCAGTTTGGAGCCAAAACAACATTCAAATTTGAGTTTAGGCAGTTTGGCACTGAAAATTACAACTTGAAGTTCAAATTTCAAAAGAACATTTGCAATTGTATCTTTTAGAAAGTGCGTCAACTTCCCGGGGACATAACTTTTGATCCGGGACTCTGATTCGCGAACCGTTTGAACTGTTGGAAAGGTCTCAAAGTCAATAACATGCTAAAAATCTGCTTCACCAATTTTAGCAAGTTTTAGGGCCGTTCTAAGAAATCTAAGTGCCTCAAATCTAACTTGAAATATTTTTAGGTGCAAATCTGGGAAACTAAAACTACAATATCTTTCAACCCAGGAATAGAAAATAAAAAACCATAAATTGGGAATTTCATTATGACGAAAAGGGTATCCAAAAATGTAAAAACATCTAAAAACTGAGAAACTTGAAATTTAACTATTTTTGGGTGATGCAAGATTTCCCTTACACCATTGGATGCTCCTACATCAGACACCCAAGGTAATTTGAGAAGTGACCCTGTCACATCTTAGATGGTTGAGGAAAACCTAACTAGTCTATCGCTGCCTTAGATAGCCAAGATGAATATTCCATAGGCCTTCCTCTCCATTTCACCAAATATTCTTCATACTACCTATTTCTGGTACTCCTTCCCACACGACTATCCAAGATTGCTTCAATCTCCTCCCTTTCTGAAGTAGGTGGTAGAATGCCATATTGCCCTATTGCTAGTGCTTCCTCCATTCCACCTTCATGATTCTCTGTCAAATTTGAAATGTTGAACATAGGGGAAATGTTGATTCCATCAGGCAACTCTACCTCATATGCATTCCCTGAATCATGCTTCTTCAAAATATTACAAGGACCGAATTTTTTCATCTTCAATTTGTTATAGGTTCCCATGGGAAACCTTTCTTTCCTCAAGTGGACCATTACTTCATCACCAATCTGAAACTCCTTATTCCTCCTTTTCTGATTTGCATTAGCCTTATATTGCACATTCATCTTATTAATGTGTTCTCATACCTTCTCATGTATATTCTTGATGTGCTCTGCAAAATCTTCAGCTTTAGCACTTATTTTCTTCTCTTGGTCCATCTTCCTCAATTCTGGAGCTATTCTGGGGCTACCTCCATACACAATCTAGAATGGTGATCCACCAGTGCTTCTGTTGACAGAATTGTTGTAAGAAAATTCTGCCTGGGGTAAGATCAAGTCCCATCCCTTGGGTTTATCTCCTACCAAACATCTCAGTAGGTTACCCAGACTCCTGTTAACAACCTTTGTCTACCCATATGTTTGTGGATGGTGTGCAAAACTGAACTTCAACTCTGTCTTCAGCTTCTTCCACAAGGTCCTCCAAAAGTACCCCACAAATTTGGTGTCACAATTTGAAACAATACTCTTTGGCAGACCATGTAGCCTCACCACCTCTTTGAAGAACAAGTCAGCAATGTGGACTGCATCATGGGTCTTCTGACATGGAATGAAATTTTCCATCTTCAAAACCTATCAACCACCACAAAGACTGAATCATTCCCTCATTGTGTCCTTGGCAAACCAAGAACAAAGTCCATACTTATATCCTCCCATGGCCTCTCTGGTACAGGTAAGGGATGATATAAGCCTATATTCTGGCTCACTCCTTTAGCCATCTGACATACCCTGTAACTTTGTACAAACTTCTTCACATCCTGTGACAACTGAGGCCAATAATAATGCTCACTGATAATGGCAATGGTCTTATCCCACCAAAATGTCCTGCCATTCCTCCACTGGCTTCTCCTTTATCGGGTTCTCCCTCATGGAACTCGGAATACACAATTGACTTCCCCTTAAATAACATGCCATCACGGATTATGAAATCCAACCACCTTGTCTTATCCATTGTAATAGGTTCCTTGCAAGCTTTCCAAGCCTCACGCAAAATTAGGATATTACGCATACAATGTCTTGAGTTCATTGAACCCAACCACTTCAATCTGCATCTTTGTCATCAATGTATGCCTCCTACTTAAGGCATCTACAACCCTATTTGACTTCCCACTTCCTGTTTCAAAACAAAGGTATAACTTTGCAAAAAATCTACCCATTTCATATGCCTCTGATTTAATTTTCCCTAACTATTTAGGTACTGCAAGGCCTGATGATCAGTATATAGAACAAATTCCTTCAGCAACAAATAATGTCTCCATTTCCTTAATGCTTGAACTATTGCATAAAATTCCTGATCATATACAAAATAATTTCTCTTGGCATCATTTAACTTTTCACTGAAATAGGCAATGGGCTTACCTTCTTGGCTCAACACTGCTCCAATGGCACAACCACTGGCATCACAATCCACTTGAAACACCTTGTTGAAATCTAGGAGGGCTAGAATAGGTTGCTCTGTCACCTTCTGTTTCAACAGTTCAAAATTTTGCCACTCTAGTGCTCCACTTGAATTCTTTTTCTATCCCTATCATTTTTAGTCGGGGTTCACAAATACTACTAAAGTTTCTAATGAACTTTCTATAAAAACTAGCCAAACCATGGAAAGATCTCACCTCAGTAGTAGTTCTTGGGGTAGGCCATTCCAGAATAGCCTTCACCTTCTCTGGGTCCATCTTGAGACCTACTGAGACAACAAACCCCAAGTACACTAACTCCCTCTTCACAAAACTATACTTCTTCAAATTAATCAACGTTTTCTCTTCTCTTAACTTCTCAAAGGCTCTCTGAATATGCATTTGATGCTCATCCAATGTCTTGCTGAAAATAAAAATATCATCTAAATACACAATAACAAAACTTCCCAGAAATTCTTTTTGTACCTTGTTCATGAGCCACATGAATGTGCTTGATGCATTGGTTAGCCCAAAAGGCATGACTAACCACTCATACAGGCCCTCTTTGGTCTTGAAGGTAGTCTTCCATTCATCTCCCTCTCGAATTCGGATTTGGTGATATCCACTCTTCAAATCAATCTTTGTGAAGTATTGAGCTCCACTCAAATAGTCCATCAGGTCATCCATCCTTGGTAGGGGAAATCTATACTTGATTGTTATCTTGTTTATGGCTCAGGAATCTGTACACATCTTCCACTCCCCATCCTTCTTTGGTGCTAGTACTGTAGGTTCTACACATGGACTCAAACTCTCTTGTATCAAACCCTTTCTCAACAATTCTTGAACTTGTCTGTTCAACTCCTCATTTTCTACTAGAGTCATTCTATGAGCTGCCTTATTTGACAAACAGGCTCCAGGAATCAAGTCAATCTGATGACTGATCTTCCTTATTGGTGGTAAACCCTTAGGTACATTATCAGAAACAATATCCTGAAACTCATCCAACATCCCAAAAACTTCTTCTGGAACCTTCTCACTATTCTTCTTACTCACTCTAGGAATCAATACATAACACACACGCTCATGCTTCATACCTTCTAGAAATTTTCTTCCATCTACATAACAAATTCTAGCACTGCTGCATACCTTTTTCTTCAGTCTCCTTTAGGGGTTTCAACTTGTGACAAACCCCATCCTTTGTTAAGGAATAAGTGTTTGCATGGCCATCATGTATAGCTCACCTATTAAACTACCATGGCCTCCCCAACAACATGTGACATGCATCCATGGGGATGATATCACAGAGTACCTCATCATGGTAGCTCTTGATCTTGAACTTTACTAGGCACTGCTCATTGACCAAAACTTTGTGGTCTTTCTGCAACCTGACAATCTAATACGGATGCAGGTTCCTTTCCCTCTTTAGCTTCAACTTTGTGACCATCTCCTCTGACACCAAATTATCTGTACTCCCACCATCAATAATGACATCACAACATTTTCCTTCACACTTGCACCTTGTGTAAAATAGATTCTTCCTCTGTTTTGGTTCCTTTTCCTCAGTCACCAGGGCTCTCCTAATCACTAGGGTTTCTCCCCTTTCAACATCATCTGAATGTTCAGATTGGGCCTCCTCATCTGCATACGCAACCCTTCCATGACCTTCTAGCCTTTTGTCTGCCCTTGGTGTTGTGGACATTCATAGGTTCGATGCCCTTCTTCACCACACTAGAAACATGTTCCTCTGAAACCCCCTCTTCCAGATCCTTATCCATATCTCCCTCATCCTCTACCGTTTTGATCACCATTGTTTTGACCACGAGGGTAGTAAAAGTTGTCATTCCTTTGGATTCAGCTGGTACCCACATCTTCACTTTTCTTTTCATCATCATTTTGGCTTCCTGAAGGTTTTCCACTACCCCTTCCACTTTGACCTCCTCATCCTTTTTGCTTGTCATCAAATCTTTTGTTCAGCTTCTCTTCCACCTTTAGAGAAAACTAATACACATCCTCAATGGTGGTCATTCTGACTAGGCTTAACTTGTCTTGAATGCTTGGTCGTAACCCATTAAGATATTGGGCTACCTTCTCCTTATTGGCCTCTGTGTGATCCGTTCTGATGATTATCTTATGAAAATATTCAGTATATTCTTTCACAAATCTACTTCCTTACTTCAACCCTTGCAATTTCTTCAATAGATCTAACTCGTAGTCCACTGGTATGAACTGCTTCTTCAGTTTCTCTACCATGTGATCACATCTGGTGATCTTGCCTTTTCCTTTTTGATTTCTTTCCAACTGGACCTATTTCCACCAAATACTGGCATGGCCCTTCAACTTCATTTTCACAAACTTAACCTGACCTGGGTCCTCTATTTCCTCATACTCAAAATATTCTTCTAGCTCATTGATCTAGTCGATCAACTCTTCCGAGTTCAGACTTCCGGAATAACTAGGGACTTCTGCTCTGGGTCTTTTCCTGATTTTTGAAATGGCCCTTATTAGCTACATTTATTCTTGATCAATTGCTTCTTCTTCCTCTTCTACATTTGAACCTTCTTCCTCTCCTTCATCCTCACTTTCCTCCCTCGAGTTTAACCCTCTTCTCAACTGCTTTTGTAATGCATCATTCTGTCTCTGGAGGGCTGCCAATGCATCTCTTCCACCAACATTTCTGCTGCCTCGACCACCTCTGGCACCACCACGCCTACCAGGCATCACTCTTGGAGGCATCTTTCTTGACCTTGACCCACAACCATGGTCCTGGTGTGAACTGCCTCACGATAGGCGATCTGTCCACACACTCAAGAAAACCTCGCTATGATACCATTTGATGAGGGCATAGCCCGAGACATATAAAATAACCCACAAACAAGAGAATAATTTTATTATTTAGAAAATGGAGCTTCTTACATGTAGAGGATCTCAAATCCCCAAGTTCTACAACACATGCAAGTTACAGAAAGCTACAAAATAATGCCTTCGCAATATGCGAGCTTGTCCCCAAAAGCTACCCAAAAATTAGAAACCCACCCATAAATAGAGCTCCTCTTCAGTTTGGAGCCAAAACAACATTCAAATTTTAGTTTAGGCGGTTTGGCGCCAAAAAATACAACTTGAAGTTCAAATTTCAAAAGAACATTTGCAATTGTATCTTCTAGAAAGTGTGCCAAATTCCCAGGGCCATAACTTTTGATCCAGGATTCTGATTCACAAACCGTTTGAACTGTTGGAAAGGTCTCAAAGTCAATAATGCGTTAGAAATCCACTTTTCTAATTTCAAAAAGTTTCAGGGCATTTCTAGGAACTCTAAGTGCCTCAAATCTAACTCAGAAGATTTTTAGGTGTAAATATGAGAAACTAAAACTGCAATGTCTTTCAACCTAGGAATAGAAAATAAAAAACCATAAATTGAGAATTTTATTATGATGAAAAGGGTATCCAAAAATGTAAAAACATCTAAAAACTGAGAAACTTGAAATTTAACTATTTTTGGGTGATGCAAGATTGCCCTTACACCATTGGATGCTCCTACATCAGAAATATACTTACTTCTCAGTGGGTCAAATAATGGGAACAAAAGTCTCTAAATTTATGTGTATAGGGCCAATGGTGATCACTATAGACATACAATTTCACAATGAAAGACCTTTTGATTATGCTTTGCACATTTCTAGAGGGATTGACTTAGGGCTAATAGCCATGAAGAATGGTTCTCCTACAATGCACTTTAAACATTATTCCCTTCTTGTGCACATGATATTGTACTATGGACAAGAGTTAGGAATATGGCTAGAGGAATTAAGAATCACACTGTTGGATAAAGAGGGCCAGCCATTACCGATACAATTATGGACCTCCATTTGGAACAATAGATTTTTCAATTCTAATTATGTTTATTTTGAACACTTTGTCAAGACATTGTGCAAGTTTTATGATCACCCTTGTAATTATTCATTGTCTAATGAGATCAAAAGATTCTTAAGGCCTAAGGATTTCAATGGACCACCAACTATAAGTCATAATTGGGGTGACTAGTTTTTCTTTGTTGATTCCACTATGATCAGTGTTTATGGTTTTGAAGACACGCCTTTCCTATTACCCAGGAATGTGCCAGACAAAATTGTGCACCTAGAGATTGTCAGGAAATTGGATTATTCCAATGTCATGAACTTGAGTGTATATGAAAAATAGTCATTCATGCCTAGTACATTGTGTTTTGGGGATTTTACTATAATATTAAAAGAAGGATATGATCTTATTTTGGATAAATTGTCACATTTAAATATAAAGAAGGTTGCACCAAGGAAAGGATTTGATCTTGAAGACTTTATTGATTTTTCTAGGAAAAAATAAAATTTAAGTGGATATGTTCATGTACCATATCCTCATGATGATGTTATCATAAACATGGAAGAAATAGAGGCTGAATTGGCAATTGATAATTACAATAAAGAAATTGAATAGAAGATGGAGATACAAGAAATAGAAATGTTATCCTCTAGTAGTGAGGAATCTTTTGAAGAAAATTAACCCCAAAGCCAATATGATAAAATACCCAAGCTAAGGATTGAGGAGCATCAACCTCCAAACAGAGAATAGGAAGTTGGGGAACCATATACATAGATGCTAGACAATTCGCTTATAAATCTTTTGTCTCAAATGACCAATTTATTAAATCTTCTAAATTTAAATCTTTCTTTTACAAACAAAAGGGGAAAATAATAAGGGAATTAGTTGCAGACATCACACTCGACAATGAAATCCAGTTATTGAACACATTGAAAATGGATATGGAGAATGAAATGAAGAACATGACTCCAAAGAAGGAAATAAAATTATTAGAGGAGTCTAGTGTGATGATCTTTCCTAGTTTGCACTTAAGCTCTCCTTTAGTTTTTGATATCTTTTTGCACAATAATGATGCCAAACACAAGCTCAGTCCAGAAGGGGTAATAGAGGTATACATTGGATCAAGATACAATCTTGATGAGAATTCTCTTATGATATGGGCTCTATACCCCCCACATAATAAGCTTGTAATGATTGATACAAAGAAAGAATTTGGTCATGTGATGACATTAAAAGTGGGTGAAACTGATCCTATGGTCACAATTAATATTGGCATAAATGTAGCCAAATTGAACAAGGCAGAGATTCAAATGTTGATTAAAGAATGGGATTGTACAAATTGAACAGTGAAAGGATGCTTAAATAAAATTATTTTCTAAGAGACACAGTCAAGGATACATTCAAAGAATCTACTAAAATATTGAATCAAGGAGAAGGCTCCCAATTAAGGGACTAGTGTGAGGAATTATAGATGAATAATAAGAAGATGCACACTCAAGTGATCAAGGCCAATTTGGACACACTTTCTATAATACTCCAAAAGGGGTACACTAATATGATGATCTAGATGGACAAGTTTTGGGTAACTCACTCTAAGAGTCACATTATCATTCAAGAACATAAAAGGATAAATGATAGGCTTCAGGAAAAGCTCCAAGAGATACAAAATAGAAACACTTCCAATACTAGGTCCATTACAACTATTAAAGACCTAATATGGAAGCATAAAGACTATTATGAGGAACTTCAAGCAGATGCCAAAGAGTTTATCAATGCTTCAAAAGAAGATGTGTTTGCATTGTTCAATGATAGTGGAGAACTAAAAAGTCATAATGAATGGATGAAAGAATGCTAACTAATACTATAGTTTTCCTTAGAAGCAACTAAGGATGAAGATCCAACATTAGAAGAGGCCTATGAGAATTTCAAAAAGATTATTACTATGGAGATTGCAGCAAGGAATGTTGGTGCAAGAGCACATTATGTCTCCATCAAACAATTTTTGTGAAATTTGAATTTCCAAATGTAAAAGAATTGTAAAAGGTCATGATCAGACCTATTCAATTGTAAATGAGTCCTCAAATAGGTATTTAGTTGTTCAAGAAAGAAAGTTTCCAAAAATGCACAAAAAAATGCAAAAAAAGATGTAAAAAGTTGCCAAACTTGTAAAATGCAAAAAAACAAGAAGTTGAAAGGTCTTTTGTAGGAAAGTGAAAGGATGGGTCATTGAATTTGTAAAGGAAGTTTCTTTAACTGCTTGTAACATCTATTTAAACCTTTCGAAGATCAAGACAACACATAAGTTTTGTATTCTTGGATGTAATATAGTAAATAAATTCCTTGTTTTTGTAATTTTTGCGTTTTCTCTCTTTACCAGTCCATTGTATGGGTTGTACAATAGCAAACTAGTTTCATATTTTCTTTGTTTACCTAGATATGTGAGTGGGAAACTCATTTGAGGAATTTAGGAGAGGTTAAATCACATTTAGGGGTGTAGAGAGCAAGAAACTTAAAAATCTGCCTTTGAACTCTTAAACAAGGTTTTGAGAGTCAAATAAGAAAATGAAGCCTACTCCACCAAATTAGGCCTTGAAGATTGGTGGAGTAGAGTTAATTAGGATATTTTATGTTGCATGAGTGTTGATTTTTGTAGGGGAACTCATGGTTCAAGGTTTTTGATGCTTTCCTCAGTAACTTTCTTTGATTTTGGCTCAAGAATGATGGATACAAGTTCGGACTTGATGAAATTGAAGTATTCAAGGCTGGGAATAGGGAAAAATTTAGTGGCGAATCGTCACCAATTGGAGAATAATTCAAATCAAGACCTCTAGAAATGGTGAATAGTACCAGCTAAAAAGGATGCAGAATCACCAATTTTTTACAAAAAAATAATTTTATCTCAATTAATTCGCCTATGAATATTCTTTAAATGACACGTCATTGGAACTGATTCGCCAGTATTCTATACTCTAATTGCATATATTAATTATATTCGCTAGTAATATTATATTCCTACCATTAATTTTGGGGAAATATTGCCACTAATAATAAATTACCATTTCATTTTAGTGATATTTTAGCCTTGAATAGGGCTTTTATTTATTGTCATCGATTAGCTTTTTAATCGGATGGTTGTAGGTTGATTCTATGAGTTTATATGCACATGCATTTTAAAAGGCTTGTTGAGGCCCATAATTTATTTTGGGCCACATGATTAGATTTAATCGTGTGAGCCTTTTAAAAGGCACATGCATATAAACTCATGGAATCAACCTGCAGCCATCTGATTAAAAAGCTAATCGATGGTCATAATTTCACTTTTCATATAGTCTTTTTTTTAAAGTGAGAATTTTAAAATATACTTAATCTGTGTGTGCTCCAATGTATTTTCAATAGTGAATTTATGCTTAGTGGCGAGGGGCTTTGCCCCTTGAGCCCGCCTATATCATGACAAGAGCACGTCAGGGATGTTGTCCCTGGACCCCATGAGGGAGTGTTTCCCCCTCGACCCCCAAAAGGGGGATTTGCCCCCTTGACCCCCGCAAGGGGTGCTACCTCTTGACCTCATTGGTGGATGTCGTACCCAGGCCCCTACTTCAATATTAGAAAAGAAAAGAAAAAATATGGGGGAACTATGCCGACCAGCTATGTAATTTTTTAAAGGAGAGATTCACTATTGTAATTAATCTTTTTAGTGATTATTCACTAGGATTCACCATTGTGATTATTATTTTTTCTAATTATTTATTAAGATTTGCTAGGATTTTACAAAAAAAAAATAATGTGTTGTACATTTTCCAAGATTTTACACCTTCACCAAGGAAGGGGTTTCTTAAAGTTATCCCTAGTTGGGAATTAGTTTTCTTAGCATGCATTGGTATTTTATAAGGTGATTGAAGCATTTTCAAGAAGGTTTGAGGTTTGGAAGATTGATTTCCACTAAACCCCTACTTTATTTGATTTAAGAATGCATAGGATGAGGGTTTCGATTCTTAGGGACTTTATGAGACTTTCATACTCTAATGATTGGTGATTTGGAAGTTTTGAAACATGTTTCAATGCTACCCAAGGTAGTTAGATAGTTTGGGGTCATTTTGGTAATACTTTCTTTGATATTTTGGCCTATTTGGTGTCTTCAATGCAAAGAATAGTCAAATAATCTAGTAAAATTTGTAAAACAACCTAATCTAAGTTTTTGATATGTTTTAGTAGAGAAAAATGGTTTCTTGCAATAGTAATTCTTTTGTGGAGATACAATGTGGATTGCATGGAATGCCTGATTGAGTCATGTTGTTTTTCAATGAGGATCTTTTTTATTGAATGCAAGAAACTAATTTTATGATGGTACAGTGAAATGAGTGATGCAATTTGTCTTGAATCTATTAAAGTATTTATGTTTAAGATGTAGCAATGGCCTGGAAGAGTCTTGAACCAAAATTTGTCATTTTGGTGGCTTGAAATCATGGTGTAAGGGAGTGTTGGAGTGCTTGAAATGGAAGTTATGTTAAGACAGAGTTATGTAGTAGCATAAATGTTCTATTTTTATCAATAATGATGTTGAATGATATTTAATGGTCTGGTAAAAGTCAGAAAGCCATTTGTGAAGATTGATTATCCATTGCCTTATTGAGACAAGTTGGTAAAATGAATAGTGAAAGAGATGAATGCTTGGTTTCTTAATCAAGTTTTGTGATGGTAAAGATGAATTTTAGAATAAAAGAATGTAGAATACTAATTTTTAGGAATGGGTTATTGATGGCCTTCTAAATGGCTAAGAGAAATTTAGAATTTTGTAGAGTTGATAAGTGAAATTGATGAACAATTTAGTGAATCAAAGATGCTTGTTCAATTTGATCTCCAATTGTCTTTGGGATAGAAGTTCCCTAGATGTATGGTGTTTTGATAGATTCCCTTGCATCAATTGGTATCAAAGTTGGTTGATTTTGATAAGTTGTTGCTGATGTTGAGTTGTTGAGTTTGGTTGTAGGTGCTTGATCCATCTAAGCTACAGAGAGAAGTTGTGAGTTTGTGCAAGTTGAGAAGATAACCTGGTTGTTGCCAAGAAAATGAAGAAGAAAGTAGAGAGAAGATGGAAGAAAGGAGGAACTTTCTTGAGTTGTTGAGTTGTGTTGTGATGCAGTAAGAACCAGATGGATACCTGATTGTGAAGCACTTGAGTTTGCAGCTTGAGCAGTACTCCACTGATGGGAGTAGTTCAGAACATGAAAAGGTGATTGGTCAAAGAAGGTCATGGATGAATTGTGAGAAAGAGGAAATATTGCAAGGAAAAACTTGTGTCCATGGTTGAGAAAAGAGATAGAGGAAAGATGAGAGTTGTGAAAGGGAAATCCTGTGTCGTTTTGAAAGAGAAAGATGATTGTGAACCTAATATGCAGAGAAGAAAAAGGAAAAGACAAAGGAAGTAGTCCAAGAAAGATGAAGGTTCAAGAGGAAGGAAGAAGAAGCTGATTTGAAGCTAATTTGCAAGTGAAAGAAAAAGATAACATTTTTCCAAGGGACTTGGAAAGGTTTCTGTTGGTTGGTTGTAAGGTGCAGGAGCACCTTATGTCTCCATCAAACATTTTTTGTGAAATTTGAATTTCCAAATGTACAAGAATTGTAAAAGGTCATGATAAGGAATATCCAATTGTAAATGAGTCCTCAAATAGGTCTTTAATTGGTCAAGAAAGAAAGTTTGCAAAAATGTACAAAAATGCAAAAAAAGATGTAAAAAGTTGCCAAACTTGTAAAAAGCAAAAAAAAACAAGAAGTTGAAAGGTCTTTTGTTGGAAAGTGAAAGGATGGGTCATTGAATTTGTAAAGGTGGTTGCTTGAACTTCTTGTAACATCTATTTCAGGCTTTGGAAGATTGAGACAACATAGAAGTTTTGTATTCTTGGAAGAAATATAGTAAATAAAGTCCATGTTTTTGTAATTTTTGTGTTTTCTCTCTTTACTAGTCCATTGTATAGGCTGTACAATAGAAAAGTAGTTTCATATTTTCTTTGTTTACCTAGATAAGTGAGTGGAAAACTCATTTGAGTAATTTAGGAGAGGTTAAATCACATTTATGGGTGTAGAGAGCAAGAAACTTAAAACTATGCCTATGAGCCCTTAAAAAAGGTTTTGAGAGTCAAATAAGAAAATGAACCGTACTCCACTAAATTAGGCCTTGTAGATTGGTGGAGTAGAGTTAATTAGGATGTTTTATGTTGTGAGAGTGTTTATTTGTGTAGGGGAGCTCATGGTGCAAGGTTTTTGATGTTGTCCTCAATAATTTTCTTTGATTTTTGGCTCAAGAATGTTGGATACAAGTTAGTACTTCATGAAATTGAAGTATTCAAGGTTGGGAATTAGTTTTATTAGCATGTACAAGAATTTCCTAAGGTGATTTAAGCATTTTCAAGAAGTTTTGAGGTTTGGAAGATTGATTTCCACTAAACCCCTACTTTATTTGATTTAAGAATGCATAGGATGAGGGTTTTGATTCTTGTGGCCTTTATGAGACTTTCATACTCTAAAGATTGGTAATTTGGAAGTATTGAAACATGTTTCAATGCTGACCATGGCAACTAGAGAGTTTTGGGACATTTTCTTAATACTTGATATGATATTTTTGTCTATTTGGTGTCTTCAATGCATGAAATAGTCAAATAATCTGGTAAAATTTGTAAAACAACCTAATCTAAGTTTTTGATATGTTTTAGTAGAGAAAAATGGGCTCTTGGAACATTAATTATTTTGTGGAGATACAATGTGGATTGTATGGAATTCCCAATTGAGTCATGTTGTTTTGCTACAAGGATCTTATTTATTGAATGCAAGAAACTAATTTTCTAATGGTACAATGAAATGAGTGATGGAATTTGTCTTGAATCTGTTAAAGTATTGATGTTTAAGATGTAGCAATGGCCTAGAAGAGTCTTGAACCAAAATTTTCATTTTGGTGACTTGAAATCATGGTGTAAGGAAGTGTTGGAGTGCTTGAAATGGAAGTTCTATTAAGATAGAGTTATGTAGTACCATAAATGGTCTTATTTTGTCAATAATGATGTTGAATGATATTGAATGGTCTGGTAAAATTCTGAAAGCTAGTTGTGAAGATTGATTTTACATTTCCTTACTGAGACAAGTTGGTAAAATGAATAGTGAAAAAGATGAATGGTTGGTTTCTTAATCAAGTTTTGTGATGTTAAAGATGAATTTGAGTCTAAAAAGAATGTAGAATACTAATTTTTAGAAATGGATGATTTGTGGCATTATGAATGAATAAGAGAAATTGAGGATTTTGTAGAGTTGATAAATTAAATTGATGAACAGTTTAGTGAATCAAAGATGCTTGTTCAATTTGATCTTCTCCAATTGTGTTTGCTACAAAAGTTCCCTAGATGTATGGTGTTTCGATAGATTCCCTTGTATCAATTGGTATCAAAGCTAGTTGATTTTGATAAGTTGTTTTTGATGTTGACTTGTTGAGTTTGGTTGCAGGTGCTTCATCCATCTAAGATGCATAGAGAAGTTGTGAGTTTGTGTGAGTTTGTATAGGTTGAGAAGATAACCTGGTTGCTACCAAGAAAAGGAAGAAGAAAGTAGAGAGAAGTTGGAAGCAAGGAGGAACTTGCTTGAGTTGCTGAGTTATGTTGTGATGCAATAAGAATCAGATGGATACCTGATTGTGAAGCACTTGAGTTTGCAGCCTGAAGAGTACTCCACTGATGGGAGTAGTCCAAAAGATGAAAAGATGATTGGTCAGAAAAGGCCATGGATGAATTGTGAGAAAGAGGAAAGATTGCAAGGACAAACCTATGTCCTTGGTTGAGAAAAGAGCTAGAGGAAAGATGAGAGTTGTGAAAGGGAAATCCTATGTCCTTTTGAAAGAGAAAGATGATAGTGAACCTAATATGCAGAGAAAGAAAAAGGAAAAGACAAAGGAAGTAGTCCAAGATAGATAACATGTTTCCAAGGGACTTGGAAAGGTTTCTGTTGGTTGTATGGTGTAGGGGCACCTTATGTCTCCATCAAACATTTTTTGTGAGATTTGAATTTACAAATGTAAAATAATTGTAAAAGGTCATGATAAGGCCTATTCAATTGTAAATGAGTCCTCAAATAGGTCTTTAATTGGACAAGAAATTAAAAGGTCTTTTGTGGGAAACTGAAAGGATGGGTCATTGAATTTGTAAAGGAAGTTTCTTTAGCTGCTTGTAACATCTATTTAAAGGCTTGGAATATCGAGACAACATAGAAGTTTTGTATTCTTGGAAGAAATATAACTTAAATAAAGTCCTTGTTTTTGTAATTTCTATGTTTTCTCTCTTTACTAGTCCATTGTATAGGCAATATAGCAACAAAGTAGTTTTATAATTTCTTTGTTTACCTAGATCCATGAGTGGGAAACTCATTTGAGGAATTTAGGAGAGGTTAAATCACATTTAGGGGTGTAGAGAGCAAGAAACTTAAAAATCTACCTATGAACCCTTAAGTAGGGTTTTGAGAGTCAAATAAGAAAATGAAGCCTACTCCATCGAATTAGGCCATGTAGATCAATGGAGTAGAGTTAATTAGGATTTTTTATGTTGTGTGAGTGTTTATTTGTGTAGGGGAACTCATGGTGCAAGGTTTTTGATGTTGTCCTTAGTAATTTTCTTTGATTTTTAGCTCAAGAACGATGGATACAAGTTAGGACTTGATGAAATTGAAGTATTCAAGGTTAGTAATCAGTTTGCTTAGCATGTGCAAGTATTTCCTCAGGTGATTGAAGCATTTTCAAGAATTTTTGAGGTTTGGAAGATTGATTTCTGATAAACCCTTGCTTTATTTGATTTAAGAATGCATAGGATGAGATTTTTTATTCTTGGGTCCTTTATGAGACTTTCATACTCTAATGATTGGTGATTTGGAAGTTTTCAAACATGTTTCAATGCTTCCCAAGGTAGTTAGATATTTTGGGGTCATTTTGGTAATACTTGCATTGATATTTTGGCCTATTTGGTGTCTTCAATGCACAAAACAATCAAATAATCTTGTAAAAAAATTAAAACAACCTAATATAAGTTTTTGATATGTTTTAGTAGAGAAAAATGGATTCTTCGAACAATAATTCTTTTGTGGAGATACAATGTGGATTACATGGAATGCTTGATCGAGTCATGTTGTTTTGCTATGAGGATCTTGTTTATTGAATGCAAGAAACTAATTTTCTGATGGTATGGTGAAATTAGTGGTGGAATTTGTCTTGAATCTGTTAAAGTATTGATGTTTAAGATGTAGCAATGGCCTAGAAGAGTCCTAAACCAATTTTTTTCATTTTGGTGACTTGAAATCATGGTGTAAGGGAGTGTTGAAGTGCATAAATGGTTTTTTTATGTCAATAATGATGTTGAATGATATTGAATGATCTAGTAAAAGTCTTAAAGCTAGTTGTGAAGATTGATTGTCCATTGCCTTACTGAGACAAGTTGGTAAAATTAATAGTGAAAGAGATGAACGGTTGGTTTCTTAATTAGGTTTTGTGATGGTAAAGATGAATTTAAGCTTGAAAATAAAATAGAATACTAATTTTTAGGAATGGATGATTGATGGCCTTGTGAATGGCTAAGAGAAATTAAGGATTTTGTAGAGTTGATAAGTGAAATTGATGGACAGTTTAGTGAATCAAAGATGCTTGTTCAATTTGATCTTCTCCAATTGTGTTTGGAATAAAAGTTCCCTAGATGTATGGTTTTTTGGTAGATTCCCTTGCATCAAATTTTGTGCATGATGCTCATACATACTTGAGTCATAAGTACCTAAATCATGTTGCTCAAGTTCATTCGTGGCTCATTAGAGCTTCATGCTAATATTAGATGTGTTGTTAAATTCCCAAAAGATACTTATGAAGAGGTATACCCTCTTCAAGATATTAGAATATAAGTTGAACGTGTGATGGTTGAATGAGAGGAGCGAAAAAGAGAGAAGAGAGAGATATACAAAAGAAGAGACTTTCATAATATATATCATGTAGACTATACTATAAAGGACCATGATACCTAAATCAATAGAAGATCTTTAATTTTGTGTGACTTCACATTGGTTTCTATTGTTTGTTTATTTGAACAATTATCTGGCTATCCCCACACTATTATTTCTTTGTTATTTGAACTTGTGTATCCAAGTTGCTATTCAGTTTCATCAAACACATTTGGTGTTATTGTGTAATAAAGTTAATTGGTTTCCATCAAAGAATTAAAATCCTTTTAATTGATTAGAGTAACTTAGAAGTAACATTTGGATTAGTGAGAAGATCCATGTAATTGATAAGACTACCATATTGTCTCCAACTCAATATTATCTTGTTATTCAAATTGAGGATATAATTCATATGGCAATACACATTTGTTGTCATTGTGTGATTCTTTTTAATTGGTTTCTATCAAAGAATTAAAATCCTTTTAAATAAGTCACAATAACCTAATAGGATTGATTGGATCAATAAGTAGAGTCTTTCAGTCACATTCTTGCACATTTATACAAGGTATAAATGAACATAAGTGCCAAACAATTAGAATTGTAACCAATACTAATCACTTATCATAAAAATTCATTGACTCTGCTTACCCAATAAGGCACTAGTCCACTTCAAATTTTATTATACCTTACTTATCCAATTTCATATTCTAAATTTCCAATTATCACATTAGGAGTAGGATTAGTTAACAAGCCTTCATCTATTCCACACTTTATTCCACTATTGATAGATCCTTAAAAACAACTAAGTCACACAACCCTTAGATCTACTTCAGCTACTGAGGTCCACCCGCCTAGGTTTAGTAGATCTTGAAGTGCAGCGAGTCATCAACCATATAGGTTAACTCCATTCATTGGTTCAAAAATGTTGCAAGTCTAATCATAGAACCTGACATCCTCTTGGGATTTGTAACTTTCATTTTTGAGACCCAATAGGTTTTATTCTCCATATGGAGAGTTTTCCACTCTTTTCCCCCTTTATTAAGCTTTGAAAAGATTCATATGTGTGTGGACTTCCTTGGGTTGGGTTTTCTTGTGTTTTTTATAGGTTGATTACACTATTCTTGATTAGATGTGTGTGTGCTTGTGTGTATTTAGTTCCCTTGGAGGTCTACTAGCTTAGGGGTTTCCTATGTGTAGGTCAATGGTTGAGTAGCGAGCACCACCATGGCCTTGGAAATTTTTGTTGTTATTATGTAGGTTCGGAAGAGTAGCACTTGGAAGGTTACAACCTTTGAAGAAACACTCCCCTCCCATGTATAAATTTTTGGGAATGTATTACAATATAAATAATTCTACTCACTAAATATTGAAGGTTGTATGAGAAAACACTTGTAAACAACACAGTTATTGTTTCTATTACCTATTTTTTCTATTAGCCCAAATAGGTAGTGCTATTTATTTTTTACTAATGAAAAGAAGGTACATTTTAACTCTGCTATGTCACATTCATGTGCATAAAGGAAAAAATTAGAAGATTACAATACCACATTGCATTATGAAGATGCATATATAATATAGGAGAAAGTGCGCAATCTTTTTTAAAAATGTAGTCTTTATCAATAATATAAATGTATTGTGTCCCACACAAGCCATGGGACTAACTATCTAAATGAATATAATGGAAAAAATATACATTTATAGATACAAAAGAAGAAGAATGTACATAAGGATAGAGGGGACCCGTCATTTCCTGAATGATGAATCCCAGTTGCTTTGTTTTGCACCATCTTCGATCCCTCTCACTTGTCCTACTTCTAGTTGATGCTCTCCTTGCTACTCCTAGGTTCCTTACATTTGTGAGAAAAGTAATGTTAGAGAAATGAAGGATCACAAGTCAAAATATGGGAATACATCTATAAACATATAATTTGATCCTCATGTGCATTCAAATAGCCAAGCATACCATAAATGTCTAGGAAAAAAGGGAATTATCAAACACATCTATCATATGCTTGTTTTTATCTAAAATGTTTTCTTCTTGTGCAGGTATAGGTGAATCCTTGTTACTATTTTATTTTATATGATTACAACATGTGGGATAAAATGCAGCTCCCACAAGGGTTAAGCCCAGTATGCTACCCTCTATTTGAAGAGGGATGAGAATGCAAGAGAATCATAATTATCAACTTGCAACATGTATCAATACAAGATAGTCCATATCCATGGAAAAGGGATTGTAAATTAGGGAAGAATGAGGAAAGTTGTGTGTAGAAACCCAAAAAAGTTCTTTTAATAATGTAGAGACAACAAATGAAGGAAAAACTTGTATGACAGGACCTTCATAATAGTAAAGGGTACTCAACCTAAACCTATGTTAGGGCAGTATTGAATGCATGGGAATAGTGAGATATTTCAAAAGGGTCAAACCAAGGCATAGTATTTTAAGCCAAAAATGTCAGAGTGAAGGATTCAAATAAAAATCCTTACTGATTGTTTAGTAACCATGAAAATTATCTCAGAGAAAATCTTTCATCGCACAGTCATAGTCATAAGTGACACCCATGAACCTATGAAGACCAAAATGATAAGTAGTATGAGTTCATGTCAATCAAGTATGGTATTATCATGTGCTAATATCATGCCAAACATAGGAAAGAAGTTCTATATCTAAGTTAACAAAGATGAAATTGCAAATGATTATCAGTTATCTACATTTTATGGAGTCACTAAACATCAAATAGATACTACAATATTTGATTCAAGTGTCACATTAGATGATTTCTAATAACTATGCCAAAGATATGTATGACTATTTACAAAGAAGAGAATACTTATCAACTAAGCATTTCAAAGATAATGGTCTACACAAAGGATAGACCTTAGTTGATCTTAGTCAAATGAGGTAGCATAGATGGCATACCTAAAACTACACATGACAGCCATCATGAATGGTGACATTATTTTTTATTACATAGGGATAGTCAAATATAAGGTACAATAAAATGCTTGGGGCTGAGCTAGGGTTGTGATAGTTTTTGTGAGTAGGTTCTATAGGTGGTCAATGCTTTAGAGCATTAAGAAGATGAATGTGCAAAGTAACTTATAGGAAAAAAAAGTTGTTTATTTGTGTTGGATTATGTGCAGAGTTTTTGAGTTCCACCTATATTATACAATGGTATGAAATCATTTGGCAAGTATGTTGTTCTTTACACAGAGATATTTTTTCAAGCTAACCCAGATGTGCAAATAAATGAAGCTCAATAGAATGGAAAGAGAAAGTATTAACTCTTGAGCTAGGGTTTCATAAAAAAAATGAAACTATTTTCATAAAATATAAAAGGAAAACGCTAGCGGCTATAATAAATATTTCTTGTGTTACACAAAGGCCAAGCTAGAGCCATGTCAAACTAAAGAAAAAGAGATGAAGATATTTAGTTCAGAAGGATAACACTAAATGGTCATATGAAGATATCAATAGTTTGTGTAGGGAGAAATCTCATAAAAGAAATGCCACCAAGAAATGCATTCATGGCAACTTTTGTTTGTGGAGCAGTTGAGTTCTTGTTTCAACCGATCACACTTTCATGGAATCTCACTCATGTTATAATCTTGCATGAATAATATCATAGTAAAGGTAATTATGACAATGTTGGCTGCTATTACATGGTATAAAAAAATAGAGATACCCATTCATTTTTAAGTCAACATGGAAAAAGATGAAGGTTGAGCCATGAAAATGCACAGGTGAAATAAATGAATTCAAGAAACACATAGCATGGCCTAGAAATACAGATTTCTTTTATTTGCAAATTCCAAGTGAATAATGAAAAATGAAGAACAAATGCCCAATATTTTATGTTAGACAAAATTTGAAGCCTCAAGCATGGAATACACAAAGAATAAAGTACATGTTCAAAATTTCAATTTCAAATAGGGTTCAAAATAGCCTTTTTCTTTCTTACAAATAATGAAAACTTTCATGTAGAAGTGGGAGTGATCTACATATAAACAATTCTATAAATTTCCATTAAACCTTCAAAGACCTTCAAAAAAATTATGGAAATACCCAGCAAGGTCGGTGTGAAGAACCAGATGCAATCTTTTGTTTTGCATTGATTTTGTTGTTTAAGGTTTTTAACCTAAAATTTGTTGAGTGGAGTAAGGATTTTTTGCCTATCTTTTAAAAAAAATATGTATACAAATTAATGTATCCCATGGGGTAAGAATTTAAGTCTTATACCTTATATACTTAGTATGCCATTCATATATGCTATGCATAAGAGTGTATGACTTGTAAATTTTTCTTTGACGCATATATGGTCAAGCTAGTGTTTTTAATTTTGCATTAATTTGAATTGTAAAGTATTTGGTTTAAATGATGTTATTATAAATCATTAACTCAAATTACTATTTCAAATGCAAAAATAAAGTGTCATGCTTTGTAAATGCATTTATGTATTTGGTTGAGCTTTGATGCTTTTGGCAAGCATATAGGCTGGTTGAAGGAGGTTGGTCGTCAAGTTCCAAAGATATAGGGTCCTTTATTCACCTTGTTGGAGGATTTGAGAGTATTTAGGCAATGGTTTCTTGTGCCTTAATGTTTGACTTGGTCAAATTTGACTTTTTCCACACTTTGAAGCTCTTTGGGAGGAGTATTGGTTGCCATTTTTTGGGCTTTTTGGAGGCATATGAGCTCATGAAGTTTCTAGATCCTATTTTGGTGCAACTACTTGGTATATGGATATAGTCACTTGTGTGACTCATTTGTAGTTAGTTCTTGCTGGTTATTTTTCAGCTCTATGACTTTTGTGAGTCCTTTGGAGAAAATATAGTGAAGGCCTTGGATATCATTGACTTAAATTTTTTCTTACTTGTTCTTTGCATTATTGTGTGCATTCAAGTGATTGATCAAGTTATTTGTGAGGTATTATTCATTTCCTTATAACTTTGTCTCAAATTTTAGCACCTTTATGCAAACATATGCTAATGCAGGTTGAAAACTATGTAAAAAATGCAAATGACTTTTAGCTATGGATTTATCTTCCTCCTAGGTTTTTAAGCATTAGGACCTCTTTGTGAAACACTTATGAAAAGGAATGTAATAATGAGTTATGCAAGTTTAATTTTTGTCATTGCAGTCAAGTGTTTGAAGATTGAGTTTTATGTCTTAGTTTAGTTTGGTGTATCACCTTTTTAGTTTCATTTTTCAACATTTTCAGTTTATTCATTTTTGTCTCTCCCTTTTCCTTGACAGAACATTAGAATAGCTTAGGTCAGTGATAACCATTTTGGAAGCCGACCTTCTTTAGAGGTTGATCTCTGTTTTCAAAACCCATACTTTAAGAAGTCTTCCAATGTTTCACTGAGTGGTTGAACAGGGTTCAACAAAGGGTGCACATTCAAGTGATAACACTTTCCATATAATCTCCAAAGAAATATATAAAAATTGTTAATCATATGGTTGAAAAACAAGAACATTTTATTCTAAATATTGGTTTATATTTTGTTAAACAATGTATTTCTATTAAAAAATACTAGTTAAGGAAACTATCAATAGAATAGTTACTGTTATTTATTACTTTTCTAGAAATATATATTCCATTTAAAATATTAGTTTACTCATATTAAATACCCCACACACATGATAGAGAGTAATTTTGTAGCTTATTAAGAAAAGTATTACTGGTTGTTTTATATATGTGTACACAAGTTATAATGATTTTACTATAATTAATATATATATATATATATATATATATATATATATATATATATATATATATAATGTTTAAAGTGGATATCAAAAGTACATAATTGTTTGCAACTAATATGAAAATGAAGAGACTATGAAGTATGTGCACTATTGTTGAAACAACTATTTCCATTTTTTCTAGTTAAAAAAATATTTATATCTCTTGATTTTAATTTGTACTTACAACATCTTAGTTTTAGGGAGCATCCTATATAGTAATACACTTTAAATGAGAAGAACTAGATTATTATTAGGCCCATATACACTTCTCATTTAGAATAACAGGTTGTTCATTGATGGTGTTAGTAAGGGAGTGGTGGGGAATTTTGGATTAGGTGAATTTTGAATAAACACCAATAAGGCTCCCTTGAGGGTACACATATTCATAAGAATATAAACATAGTTATGAGGATTCCATAGAAGAGTCACCTATTAGATGCCCTATAGGATATTTGATAGTAGAATGGGAGTAGAGTGTTCCCTATCCAACCACACAATTGAGCTATAAAAAAACCTCTTATTATCTAAACATAAATAACAAAGGATTGAATGCAACCTAAAAACTGAGTCTATAAACACAAGATTTTACCCATAAGGGAAATAATTAAAATTATAAACATATAAAATAATACAGTAGTGCTATTTCAATTCTCTTGGTGAAATCAACTCAAACCAAATCCCTGTAAATCATTCCCCATCCTTGTCTATCCATGTGCCAATGAAGCACATTCACCATGCTAGGAAATTCAAAGAGAAGGGGGATGCTTTTCCCAAGGTATTCAACCTATAAGCATGTAGATCAAGTTCCAGCTCTCACAAAGACTAGTAAAACAAAAAAAATCATATTTGAAGCCAATGAAATCTATTGTGAATGGAAGGGCGATGCAGAGGGGATTGAGATCCATGTTGGATGATCCAGTGTAGCAGGGCATGGGTAAAATCCTAGCTACCACCATGATCTTACTTTCCCCTCTCTTTTCTCTAGTTGTTGATGCCTCTCTTGCCCTCGAAAGTTTGTGGGTTAGGATTTGATCAAATTCCCTTAAGGCAGTTTGAAATTTAGGGTTGATTACTCTATGATGTTTCTTTATTTTATATCACCTTCATTATGGTGAGAGAATTTATAAGAGGCACCTAGAGGAATAGGTTAAGTTAGCACTATATTTTTTTAGCCCATACAGGTAGTAGGGTTGGTTTGAGCAGTGGTTTCACTCCCCATTGGTCTCAGGTTTGACTCCGCTCTCAGGTTTAAGTAGTGGGACTTCTTGTGGGCAGCAACTCCCACCCACAGGGGACTACTCTCACCCTAGCTCACCCCAAGTGCCTAAGATATGAGCTGATTGAGTGGGGACACCCCTATTGTAAAAAAAAAGATTTTTTTTATGTTTATATATAACAAATATATAAGTTCAATATATTAAATATTAGTTTATAATTAATTAAATACATTGATAGTATTATATTTTTTCAATTAGAAAAAAATTAAAAAGGAATAAGATAAGTTATTTTAATTATAAGACATAAAATTTTTAAAAAAATAATTAAATGATATATATTTTTTTAATTAGAAATGTAAAATATATATGTTATTTTATCTCACATAAAATATGATTTTAATGTTAATTGGTTTTATCGAAATATTATTTAATTTATATTTAACTCATTAGTAAAAATAAAATTGGGGTTCTAATATCACTAGTAATTAAGGTTTTAGCATTGAAAATAATAGTTCTTTGTTTATAAGAGTTTGGAAATTTTGAAAGGAAATGTTAAGATTAGTTTTAGTTGTTCCAAGGAAATTAAATTAATTCTTGTGAGAGACTCTTAACAAAATATTTATACCTTATAATGTAAGAGATCATTTCAAGCTAAATATTAGTTAATGGTTTAAAGATCGTTCAACAAATATTTTTTTTTCCAAATAAACTTAGTTGATCCCATTGATCACAGAGAACAATATGTTATTTAAAACTGCATGTGTAAGGGGATAGGTGGATTGTTATTTAGCATGCTACCCTCTTAAGTAGTAAGTTGAGATTTATTTAAGATAAAAACTTATGTTGGTTATTCAAAGGAACATCACTAGGATATTATAATGAAAATGGTGAATCCTTTGCATATTATTATATTTACATTATAAGTTACATGCAATTAGTTGAGCAATGTAGTGTAGATGAATGTACATTACTCTAGTTAGAGCTAGTTGTCCTAGGGACTTGACCATCCTATGATGGATTGATGAATTCACTCGCACATAGTGAGCCTATAGGGAATAACCTTATGAGGTCTCCCCTTGAATATTCTTATGCTTAGTCAAAGTATGCCTTATAGGATTACCATTCATCACCAAAGGGCGTGTGTGAATCATTTCACACACCTAGCTATGTTTCCCCCTTACCTCACTCTTAGGTAGGATTTTGTTGATGATGTTGCATGTGCAACATCCATGGGTGTGCATGTTACACTATTGGATCAAGGAATGTATATTTTGTTTTGTAGCATTTTTTTAAAATAGTTTTATTTTTTCATAAGATTAAATTTTGGGCATCACATTTGGTATTAGAGTTGAGGTTCCAATAGTAGGAACTTTGGTTATATGTCTTCATCATGTGGATTATTCCTTGTAGTATCATCATGTACTATGCCACCCAAGATGAGTAGAGGTCATGGTTGTGGTGTATAGATAGAGTGATTTGAGTCACCACTAATAGAGACACACATTTCTGAGGCACACTAGAATGATGCTCCACCAAACATAAATTCCTAGATCATCCATGTGTTGGATGATTTTATTGGGGTATCTCATGCTAGAATACTAGGAGAAGAGGATGGTTCTTAGTGGGAGAATTTGTAGCATTTTTTAGAGACACATAGATTGGAGTGTAGAGAGTGTAGCAAGAGTCCTCCTTGTAGTTTCAAGGTGCATCATGATGAGGTAGAGTGGAGATAAGTTCATCTAGATCCTCCACTTTAGGTGCTTCAACTAGAGGTAAAAGTTGTGATTAGAGTTTCCTATGATGTAGGTGATCAAATTTCATGAGATGCTATGTTTACAACCACCAAATTTTTTAGATCCATAAATGGTATGGAGGAAAAGTCTTAGCTTCTAAGCCTTGATAGGTTCTTTGGGTTATGCACACATAAGAAAGAAACCTACAAGAAAGTCTTGTGATATTTTTACTAATAAACATAGCCTCCACATGGTGGCATAAAGAGAAACACAATAATCACCTCACCATTGACACTCTTTCTTGGGATACATTGTTAGAGTGGTTGAAAGCATGCTTCTTGTACCAAAATTTCAAACAATGTCACTTAGATGAGTTCCATGACCTCCATTAGAGAGGATTATTTTAGCTCAATATGAGAATATTTTAGAGTTGTTAGAGTATGTGGATTACGTATAGGATGAGAATATTCTCATCAATCATTTTATTAAGGGGATGAGTGCAGACATTTCAAGACTCATTCACATGGTTGATCCAAATATCCTTCAATTTTTTATGGAGAAGGATCTTATTAATGGGGAGATTTAAGGGAACTCTCATGATGCATGAAGTGGTTTTAGAACCACAATCATACTCCACAAGAACATGAATTTTTTTGACCTCCCATTCCTTCAAAGGGAGGATTTGGGTGATTTGAAATACCACCTATGCCACCCTAGCAACAATAGCAACAAAGTTAGTAGCCTAGGCCCCAACAAGGCTTTAAAGGTGACCACTATAGAGAATGGTAGACACAAGGTCCCAATCATGATCAATGTCCTTAGGTATAGGGTGATGCCTTGAAACATGTTCATAGCAATCCTTTAAGGGAGGGCTTAGTGGTTCAATTAAGACTGGGGGATAACAATTTAGTAGGAATTAGTCAACTCATATTTATACTTGGTGTAAATGTGGAGCAGTAGGTACCTTTGCTAGAAATTTCTCTCAAGGATCTGCAGATAAATGGAATTTTACAAAAAAAAATTAAGAAAAGAATGGTTGATGCGGTCAAGTCCCATAGAGTTTCCATGAAAGTTGAGAATTGCTAAGACAAGAATTAGGTAACTATTATTGAGACACCAAGTATGATTAATGATGCTCATGTTTCTAATTTTTTACTCCAAGGAATATAATTCATTTATTGCACCATTTGTATTGGATTATAGTAGGTTGTTGGAATCTAGGTAGAATGACATGTAGGAGGTTGAGTTAGCTCTATGGGTCAGGGTGCACATAGATCCAATGGCTAGAGGTTATCAGATATACCTTGGAGCTTTACCACTTTAATTGACCTACATGTTACTCTATTTAGATATTACAAAGTAGTTCTAGGAATGGATTAACTCAACACACATTGAGCCAAGATGGATTTCCAATAAAAATCTATTGAATGTTTAGATGATCATGGTGATATAGTAGTGATCATAAGATTTTATAGGCCCATATTGCTTCACACAATATTTTCTATGCAGATAAAGTGGTGTTTGTGAAAGGGATGACATTTTTCATGATTACCATTAGTGATACGGTTAAGGAAGTGGAGTCACCGAAAAAGTATTCCTTTTCCTTTCTTATTTTATGAATAATTAATGACAAATTAGACTTAATGTCACCTTGGTCTAGTGCTGTGAGGTGTTTTACACATCCACATTAGGTCTTCAACCCTTTTAAGCTAAATTAACTTATCTCTACCCTAATTTAATGTTGTAAAATGTATTTATTTACATCTTCACATTAAATTTGGGAGGCTGTAAAATCAAGTGGACCTAAACTAGTGTTGTAATGTGTTCTACACATTCATATGGGATTTATGACCCTTCTAAGCTAAACAAACTCAATTTTGTCTTAATTTAGTGTTGTAAAGTGTATTTAATTACACTTTCACATTTTATTTTGGGCCTTGTTTCATTTATAATCTTAATATCACCATTAATAGGTCTGTATGACCCCATATTGTGCATCCCAAGGCATATTTTGTTAAAAAACCTGACTAAATCAACATAAAATCTTAAATTCTTAACTCCTCAACACTTTAGCATGAAAAATAAAAATAGCCCATGTGGGACCCATTCACCACCTTGGGTGAATGAGTCCCATCTATGTGGGACTCATTTTTCCAAGATGGTGAATGAGTCTCATTTGGCCTATTTTTAAGGCATTGAGTGGGAAAAGTGAGTTTTTAATTCAAATTTATTGATTGTCAGCCTTGGGGATCAAATTAACAGTCATGTGACTACATTGCCTATATAAAAAATATTTTAAATCCTCATTTAATCCAAGCAACATCAATCTTACATGTTATCAAGTCAAGAAATAAATAGTTAAGCATTTCAAGACTTCATAATATTGTCACAAGAGCATTCAAGATCATTTCTAATCCATTCAAGAGTAGAATTCTTCATCGATTGTTGTAGCAATTTAGAATCCATCATTATGAAACGTTCTAATTGCATTATTTCATGTTCATGCTTTATTATCTTATTTCATTATTTGATTTAATTACCTAAAAGGGGTTTGACCAAGGCAAACCACTATTCCCTAACAATCAACACTTTTTCTCTCTCTCTTTCTTTGATTGTAGATTTAGATGCTTTGAAGACTTGGAGATCATTGAAAAATAGGTTTCAATCTTGTCTCCCTATTTTCAAGGTCAAAGCCTTCACAAAAAGTCACTTACAACCCTGAAAATCAATGTTTTAGATCAAGGAACCTAGAGTAACAGATTAAGCAGACTAAGAAGAGTAGATCTAGACTTTGAATTTCCAAAAAATCCAAACTGGACTCATTCACCACAAGTGGTGAATGAGTCCCACCTTAGGTTTTTTTTGAGATCTTTGCAGATTTGGACACACATTTCCCGAAACTTGTTCCTATACTAAAATCTGAAACTGGGACTAATTCACCCAGAATGGTGTATGACTCCCACTAGGCCTAAAAAGCAACAATTTTAGGATTTCAAAGCTTCATTCCAACTCTCTCTATATTCTAGGTGCACACTTTCAGTTTTGTAGCTTTTAGTTTTGTTTCATGGTCATTTCTAAGTCATTCATTGAAGCATTACATCAAACTAGGGTTTTACATTTCATCTTTCATTTCAGTGTCTTTCCAAGTCTAAAATTGGTTGTGAACCCCTCTTGTAATCTAAAATCATAGCCCAAGATACCTTATTCTGAGATCTCTCTCTCCATTCTTTATTGGATTAAGATCTATAAGGTGTCCTTGAGTGTAGTAAGTGTGAAATAGGATCCCTATCCTATTTCTATGCCTCAAAGGTGGGGATCATCCATTTCTATTGACCACATTTTGGTGAACCTACTTTTAGAATACCTTATTTTCTTATTTGGAGTCCATCATCCTAGATTTAGCTTGTATTAACATTGCATTAGGATTTTCATTGGTTAATTTACATTCTAGGGTTTCAATTTTGCATTAGTGAAAGCTCATATAGCTTACATTTTTGCATTTAATTTCATTGAAAATAATTCAAAATCTGCATTTGCATTTAATCTTCAGGTCAGACAACATAAAAAGCCTAAAAAAAAATTGAAAAATTCTAAATTTTTTGAAAAAATCCCCATTGGGACTCCACCACCTTGGAAAAATTAGTACCTTTGCACCATTGAAACTTCCTTTTACAACACTTAAGACCTTTTTTCTCCACTTTTGTTGGCTACCATTAACTATTCAGTGGGTGGAATTTTTTTACATGCATTTCACTAAATCTAGCTTAAATAGGCTCATTTTATGAATTGATTAATTCCAAATTTGCATTTATAACATCTCATTTTCAGATCATTGCATAGTGTTTCAAATCTAAGAATTACATTTAAAATTTTCACTTTAGGTCATTGAATTTCACTTTATTTACTTTCTCATGTTAGCAAGTTCTCTTTTCAAGAATTTAGTGTTTCTAGAAAAACAAATGGCTTGTATGATTCTATTTTCTCTACTCATGGGTATAATCTAGGAAAGCAAAGTAAAACCTTTGATAAGAATGTTGGATACCCTCCTAGTATCTACCATATTTCTAATAATTTTATAACACAAGAGGATGCAAGTGTAGACAATCATAACAATCATACTTGTTCTTCTCCCAATACCTCTCCTATTAGTGACGAAGGTATCTCGGTGAAAGAAGATACAAGCATTCGTAGTCTTTATTGTCCATCTCCTCCCTCCCCTTTGGAAGATATTAGAAATCAAGAAGATGAGATCATAGAAACATTTCTAAATGCCACCTTACCTAATATCCATTCATCCCTTTCTTTTGAAAATGTTTTGGCCAAGGAGGATGATATCATAGATAATCATGACAATCAAAATTGTACTTCTTTGAATATCTCTCCTCGATGCAAAGAGGATAGCTTGGTGTTAGAAGATATACTTATTAAGAGTCATGAGAATCTTTTCCCTCCCTTCCCTAATGCTCCTACCATATGGGGAGATCTATTTAGTAAGCATGAAAATAATAGTGGTCCTTCTCTTGATGCCTCCCCTAATTGTAATGAAGCTCCCTTAAAAAATATAATTACAAGCTCTCCTACTAGGGTAGATAGTATGACACAAGAGAATGAGACCTTAGAGAAAAAGGAAAATCAAATAGATCCTTCTCCAAAATATCCCCCTTATTGATAAACAAGACAATTCAACCTTTGATAATTCCCCTACTTTCAATGAAGTCATTTTAGAAGAACCAATCCTTGAATGTCAAGAACATTTAGTTTGTAGTTCTCCTAACAACTCTCCTCCTAGGGAGAAAATCATGGTGTAATAAATTGACAACAATAATAATATGGCTTCCTTAGGTGATTCTAGATTGCCCCTTATTAGAAATACATCAAACAAAGACCATCGAGGTTATGAATGCACAAATGTCCATTATATGCCCCTTGACTAATGGAACTCATACATACCCCATGGTACATCCTAAGAATGCTCTAATTATTTACCCAGCATCACATAAGCAACAAACTCAAAACAAACCCAAACTCATCCTTTACCCACCTTAGAACAATGTTTTGTAGTAGCCAAGTCATAATATCATTTATCATACATATAACACTAGAAACAATCTACAACCAACACAAAAAACTTCAACATCCCTCCCTTTTCCTCATCCCATTTTTCCTAGTACTCCTTGTTTAACTTTGCATAATGGGAAGGGGTTTAATCTTGTTGAACAACATAAGAATACTCCCGCAAAGATATCCCTTTGGGACTTGATTCAAAATTCACCTAACTATCACACTATGCTTCAAAGTGCTTTGAAACAAGTTTCTATCCCTTCTAACATGCAACCAAATGACATAGCAGCCATTATTCAAGGAATAAATGTTGACATTGTTTTCCAACAAAATGAACTCCCCTCTTTTGAAGTGCAAAAACAAAATGAAGCTTTCATAATAATATCTCAATACAAAAGAAAAGGGATAAAGTGAACCCTTTTTAAAAATGGCCCAGGCCTTAATGTGTGTAGTGTGAACCTTTTGGATAGGCTTGGTGTCAATAAATCAAACATTCAACCAGCTTCTTGATCTATTAGTGGATTTGATATTGTAGGAAAGAAACAGATTGATGTGATCACTTTTCCTCTTACAGCTAGAAATGCCACATTATAAACACCAATCCATGTTATGCCACATATAATCTTATTTTAGGTAGGCCATGGATTAATGAAATAAATGGGGTGACTTCCACTCTTCATCATAAAATGAAGTATGTCTACAATAACAAAGTTTACACACTTGAAGTCGACATTGAACCAAACAATTGTTTGAAAATTGAGAAAAATAAGGAAAATCCTTTGGCAACATTAGCACCAACCACACAAGTAGAACCCACAAAACATAAATAAAAATAAAAACACATTGAAGAATTCACAAATCTATTAGAAGATGGTTTGGATTCCTTATACTTCACACCAACATTCATGGGAGAATACAAGATCATACACAAAGACTCTGACAAGGGAAAAGAGAAAGCGGTAATGTCAACAAAAAATTCTAAAGACCCTTCGAAAGCATCCACCTCAACCACTTCAGAAGAAAACACAACATACACAATAAACTTTTTAAACAAAAATAACTACCAACAACTACTGAATCTAAAAGAGATGAAGAAGCTTTATGGAAAAGGTTATGAGCTTATGAAACAACTTGGATGGAGTGGAAAAGGATGTGGTACTAGAGAGCAAGGTATCCACAACCCTATAGAGTCTAACACACAAGAAATGAATCATGGTCTTCATCATTGTTCTTTGATAGAAATAAACAAGACTACACTTAACATCAACACTATTACAAAACATCCTTCTAAGCCAACTATAATAGTAGTGCATCCTGAGATGATAGACACTAGTGTTCTTGATTGTTATCCTTTGCAAGAAATGAAATAAAAAAAGAAATCCTTGCTTAATGCAAATGTCATCTTGCAAAACACTATTGATTTGAATTCATTATATTTTACACCCTCATGTAAAGGAGAGAACAAAATCTCGCAATCTACAGAGTCTTTTGTAGGTATGAAATCTTGTACTAAGCAATAGAAATCTTTGTGGCATAAGAAAGGAACATCTTTTATTGATCAAGAGAGTATCTTGGCAAGACTAATCCTAGATCATTTGATATTTCTCCCTCCACGAACGTGAAAGAAATTTTACAACAAAAAATGATTTTGTACATATCATAGAGTTCATGGTCATGCCACTAATGAATGTAAGGCTTTGAGTAACAAAATTCAACATCTCAAGGAGTGTAGTGTTCTTCCTTGTGTCGAAGCACCTAATTCCTCTAATTGATACTTACTTTCATCCTATTCATCTCATCCTTGTCCTGCACTAAGTGGGGGCAAGGGGTTAGTTAGCCTTGTCCTTGTATGTCACTTGTTGTTGTCTCTTTCAGCTAGTTGATCACCTTTCATGAACATATAAGAGCAATCTTGGGATGCGGATGACATGCCTTCAGTTGGCTCACATGTGACATACTTATTAATGATGTAGCTTATAGGAAACATATGAAATGGCATATGGATTTATGAGTAAGCTCTCATATCTTCTACTTTAAAGAAATTTCTCACAATAATGGTGTTAGCAACCACTTTAAAGTGGGGGCATACATCAACACTCATGTTTCATTGTGTGATTTCTTTCTTTTTGCAATGTGTCCTTTTCTTGGTGGTGTCATTGGGCTTGATTTCCTCTAAAAGTGTGATACTTCTTTGACTTGTCCTCTCCTAGAGACCTTAAACATGATGTTCCCTAAGAAGAAACCTTGCACAAATTAAGCAAAATCCCTTTGAACAAATCTTACACTATTTCGCATTTACAACATTTGTTAAATGGCCACCTTGGATAACACAGATTGCATGCCTATAGTGCCATCCTATTTGTTCATGATCTCCAAGCATATGAAGTTTTTCTTGTCTCATGAAGCTCTAAAATCATTTTTGTGTGGCACCTTATTAAAGTTATTAGGGGTATAACTTTGGTATGGTTTAAGCGAGAAGCCCAGTCCATGGCATGACTTTCCCCATAGCCACTTGTGTGTGTGAGTGCATACTAGCCATGAGTGTATGTTTCTCACCTTTTAGGACTTCTCACTCAGCAGACAACCAAAATTTTCATTTCCTTTGAGTGAGTATGCATTTTTTGGACAAATGTGCCCTAGATTTGATCTACATCGTGTTGGAAAAATGGTCAAAGCTTGATCATCCTTTTTATTTTTTTCTTATTTTTGTTCTTTCTTCTAGTTATCGACATTGCATGATTGTGTATCTTGTCTTGTTGCATATTATACACCTTCTGTGTGTCCTTTCATTCTTATGTTGGTTTGACTTAGGATCTTGGATCTTGGGGGCTTGACCACCTCCTTTGATCTTTGTCATCCTTTGTCATCCACATTGGTACGATTGGACCCCTCTTGAATGTCTACTTTAGTGTGAGTTTGAAGCAAGTTCATCCTCTCACTAAATTGTGGGCTAAATGGAGTCACCAAAAATTATGTATTTTCCTTGCTTAATTCAAGAATAATTAATGACAAATTGGACTTAATGTCACATTGGACTAGTGTTGTGAGGTGTTTTACACATCCATGTTAGGTCTTCGGCCCTTTTAAGATAAATTAACTTATATCTTCCCTAATTTAATGTTGTAAAATGTATTTATTTACATATTCAAATTAAATTTGGGACACTTGTAAAATAATTGGACCTAATCTAGTGTTGTAATGTTTTCTACACATTCACATGAGATTTAGGACCCTTCTAAGCTAAACAGACTCAATTTTTCCTTAATTTAGTGTTGTAAAGTGTATTTAATTACACTTTCACATTGGATTTTGGGCCTCCTTGCATTTATATTCTTAATATCACCATTGATATTCTCCTATGAACCCATATTGTGCATCACAAGGCATATTCTGATAAAAACCTGACTAAATCAACATAAAAGCTTAAATTCTTCACTCCTCGACACTTTAGCATGAAAAATAGCCCTTGTGGGACCCATTTGCCACCTTGGGTGAATGAGTCCCATCTAGGTGGGACTCATTCGCCCAGGATGGTGAATGAGTCCCATTTGGCCTATTTTTAAGGCTTTGAGTAGGAAAAGTGGGTTTTTAATTCAAATTTCTTCAATGTCAGCCTTGGGGATCAAATTAACAATCATCTGACTACATTTCCTATATAAACAAGTTTCCAAATCCTCATTTCATCCAAGCAACATCAAGCCTACATGTTATCAAGTCAAGCAAGCAAGATTTAAGCATTTCAATACTTCACAAGATTGTCACAAGAGCATTCAAGATCAATTCTAAGACATTCAAGAGAATAATTATTCATAAATTTTTACAGCAGTTCAAGATCCATCATCATGGAAATGTTTTAATTACATTATTTCATGTTCATGCTTTATTATCTTATTTCATTATTTGGTTTAATTACCTAAAAGGGGTTTGACCAAGTAAAACCCCTATTCCCTAACAATCAACACTCTCTCTCTCTCTCTCTCTCTCTCTCTCTCTGGTGCAGGAGCACCTAGTCTCCTAGTCACAAAATTTCACTTTTTGAAGGTTGATAGGTGGTCAATGGGTTAGATCAATATGTTTTAGGTTTATTTATGCTAAATAAGGTCAATTGATACCATTTAAGGTGTATTAGGTTGATTTCTTTTGAGTCTTGGTAGTCAAATGTGCAAATAATGCATTCTTGCTACAAAATTGTTAACATTTGAATTTGTATCCTTTTGAAGGAAAATCCTTGAATTTTGGTGTAAATGTGCAAGAATGAGGTCTAATATGTTGTAATAGGGTGAATTAGAGGTGTTAGAGTGATTTAGGAGTTTTTGGGTGTCAAAATTAAAAAGTTGCAAAGTTTATGTAATATTGTCATATGCAATTTGTCTTAAAATGCAACTTAATGAATATTAGAAGGTCTTAATGATTAAAAATCAGTTATAGGTGTTGGAAGAAGTTGGAATGAAACCAAAAAATGTATAAGAACCTTCAATGGCTCGAAAATGGAGTTGGTTGGAGATTGGTAAGCCTTTTTTTATCAATAAAAACACTATTTTTCAGAAACTTACTGTTTTTTCTCTACTTTTGTCTTTGTACGGATCTTTACGGACTCCAAATTCTCTAAATTTTTTTTGGAAGTTGTATTCATATGAATTATCTTTAATTTTCTTCAAATCTGAGGGTCTAACTCCTTTTTTTGTGAAAGTTATTCAATTTTTATTGCTGCTACCTATTTTTTCTAGATTTGTGGGTTGAGGGTCTTCAAAAATGATAAAATGACCCATTCCACTTTTTGTGTTTACTGTATCTTGTGGAATGGGTCCTATAACATGTAAATTATATTTTTAACATGTTCAAGATGCTGTGATATTGAATTGCTAGTGAATGGGTGGAGCCCCAGGACTGGAAAATGTGAGTTTCCTCTTGGAAAAGGGTGGTTCAAACCTATGAAATAATAAAAAAACAATGCCAAAGGCCAAGTGTGTGTTTTTTGAGAATGGGGGGAAAATATTTGATGTGTCTGAGCAGTTGGTTTGGCTGGGAGTGAATGGGAGTGTGAACTTTTAATAAGGGTACCCTAAAACCCTTGGTTTCTACATGTTTTTTGGAGGGTTTGAGTTTAAGAGTGTATAAGAACAAATGAGGACTTAAGACTTGGGAAATATGTGGTTTTGTATCATTTCTCAAGACTATTTTTTGGTTTGGCGGTCTGCTGATAAGATTAAAGAGGGGTCTCTTTGTAAAAATGGCCTAATTGGAGGCTTAAAACTGTGAAATTCTTGATTTTGAAATCTTTGATTCAAAAGAGTAATATCTGAGTTTTTGATATGATGAATTAATCTGAAATGGGTGCTTGATTCTATGTTTTATTTCTTTGGTGTTTTGGAAGGATTTTTTCTAAAGACTAAAAAATTAGTTTTCTTGTACTACAAGGGATGCTAGTGGTAGAAGGTGAGTTTTTAAGGTTGTGAAGAATCTAACTTTGAGATTGCTTTTAAATGGATAAATTGTCATCATTGGAATGTTTAGAAACTTTTTCAAGGCCTTGGTGGAGGGTTTGTGTTGTTTTGAAAATTTGAAGGGTTGAGACCCTTGAAGGTGAGTTGATGCTTGGCAAATTGAAGGTGTTTTCAAGAAGGGTTCATTGTTTCTGATATTGACAATAGTTTGTTGAGAGTTATTATCCACCTAGGTTCTACATCACTCTCTCTCTCTCTCTCTCTCTCTCTCTCTCTCTCTCTCTCTCTCTCTCTCTCTCTCTCTCTCTCTCTCTCTCTCTTTGTGTGATTGCAAATTTAGGAGCTTTGAATACTTGAAGATCATTGAAAAATAGGTTTCAAGCTTGTCTCCCTATTCAAAAGGTCAAAATCTTCACAAAAAGTCACTTACAGCCCCAAAAATCAAGGTTTTAGATATGGGAAGCTAGAAGAACATATTAATAAAATTGAGAAGAGAAAATCCAAAATTTGAATTTCTAGAAAATCCAAACTGTACTCATTCACCACAAGTGGCTAATGATTCCCACTATAGGTATTTTTCAGAGATCTTTGAAATTTTGAATATCCATTTGCCCAAAACTTGTTCCTGTATAGAAATCTAGAACTGGGAATGATTCACCCAGAATGGTGAATGAGTCCACTAGGCCTAAAAGTAACAATTTTAGGATTTTAAATCTTCATTCCATCTCTCTCGAGATTCTAGGTGCACACTTTTAGTTTTGTAGCTTTCTACTTTGTTTCATGGTCATTTCCAAGTCATTCATTGAAGCATTGCATCAAACTAGGGATTTGCAATTCATCTTTCATTTTATTGTCTTTCCAAGTCTAAACTTAGTGGTGAACCCCTCTTTTAATTTCTAATCATATCCTAGGATACCTTATTGTCAGATCTCTCTCTCCATTCTTTATTGGATTAAGATATCTAAGGTGTCCTTGAGTGTAGCAAGTGTGAAATAGGATCCCTATCCTTGTGTCTATGCCTCAAAGGTGAGGTGCATCCATTTCCATTGACTATAAGAAGAGACAAACATATCTTTTGATGATCATCCCATTCATGAGGATTTTTCAGATTTATTTCCTTTTTAGTTGCCAAGCATTCCATCTTGTTGAGAGAATGATTTTGGCATAAAATTAGCATTATGATCCAAGAAAATATTGAAGGAACCTTATGGCATGACCACACATGAGCTTAGTGAGCTCAAGCTACAACTAGAGGAGTTGTCAGAGAAGGTTCATTTTTGTTTGAGTGTCTCACTTTGGGGCACTCCCATCATCTTTGTGTGGTATTAAAAAAATAAATATAGGGTCTAAATTTGTCTTCTTCCAATATCACCATGCAAAGGACTAAAATTTGTCTCAAATACCCACTTGGCTACTAACCTCAATAGAAGAGATAATATTGTGGATCAATATTTTAATACTTTTTGTATGTATGTGTTGATGTGATTAATTGATTTAATTTGATAATAAAAATATGTACTTAGGTTCGCAATGACAATGCAGCAAGCTAAGATGATTTTTGGAAAATACAAGACTGATAAACATAAATAAAGTTGAGAAAAACAAAGGGAAAACATAAAGGCATCTAGTATATGAATTTGGACTTTATTTGGCTAGTTAGGAGCAATGGGCACCCTATATTGGTAGACAAATACTCAAAATAAAATTTGACTCATGTTGCTCCTTGCCTGTAGAATCTTCTTCTCTGGACTCACTGTTGGAACTTCATTTTTCATTGATAAAATCCACTTTCCCTAGTTTTTTGACTTGTAGGATTTGAATTCTTGAGTGAAAATGTAGACCTTCAATCATCCTCTAAAATTTCTTCAATTCTATAACCTGTACACAAGAAAGAGGGGGAAGGGTTGATCCATATAGGGGTTTTCCTAAGTCAAATCATATTTTGGTATTTTTACCTCCACAAAGGCTATGATAATGTAAAAATAGAGCTTACCCTAAGTCGAGTAGAGACTGATGGATAAATGAATGGTAAATTGATAATTGTTGCAATTCACCACTCAAATCTACACTCCTTTAGGGACTAAAGTCATTATAATCATCATCTTCAAGGAGAATTTGATTCTTTATTTGGAATCCTTGCAAAATGAGTAAACATAAAATATAAAGAAAATCACCTGATAACTTGATATGATGCTTGATTGAAATAACATTGCAATAATTCTAATAACTTTTCTCTTGACTATTCTTTGGTGCTCAATTACTCAATTGAAATTTCTATATTGCTTCTCAAAAGTTTCTAGTTTTTCTTAGGATTAAAATGATGAAAATACTATATTTATATGCAATTACTCATTCACTGATGAGTTCCTTGCCTTAAATTATGAAATTAGTGAGCTTCTGATCATAGAAAAGTTGGGGTTTACCAATAGCCAAAAAGTGACTTTAGATTTTTAAACATAAATATTTCCACATTGACATATTTTAAATTGTACCAAAATAGGTTGGTCAAGGGCACTAGGCATCCTAGCCTAGACCTATCATTTTAAGGCCTTAAACAATACTAGATGATTATTAAAAATTTATTTATAATTCCACTTCTAATTTTTTGAAGAGCATTATGAAACAAGAAAATCAAATGCACAATTTGGTCCAAGCACATGGGGAGAGCGAAACCTAGTATGAAATTTTAAAGGGTGACAATTTATGATGCTACATTTATCCCCCACATTAGTGAGATTATGAACCTACACTTAGACTCACACTAAATTAAGGATAATCCAAGAAGGGTTCAATTATCCAGACATTGGAAATATAGAATGCCTCAACTCTAGAGGATATGCTAGCCCTCAAGCTCAAGATCCTAAGACCAAACAATTTAAAGAAAAAGGAACACTAAAACATGTGGTGCAATGTAGGATAACCAACACAAAGCATACACAACGAAAACAAAAATCATAATATAATGAAAAAAAATGAAATGTAAAAAAGTACATGAAAACAAAATACTAATAAAATACAACACAATGCAAACATGTAGGAGGGTATTAAAATCATGGACTAGAAATCCTCATAAAAATATTACTAGGATCCATACCCATTTTAAGCATTCAAGAATCATGATAGATGTCAAGGTATAACTTGCAACAATATGAAATTAATAAAGTGGAACTACAAATCTAAAATTATGTTTACAAGATTACCATAAAATGATTAAGTGATTAACAATTTCAAACATGAAAGAAAACTATGCAATACCACAAGTCATCAACACAAGTGACACAAGATATACATGGGGAAACCCTTGTAGGAAAAAACTCCACACCCAAAGAGATTCAATGTTTGTATTAATCTTCAAGGAAGTACATGAATACAATAATCCTCTTTGTAATCTATAAACATTTTGTCACTCTCACAACCTACAAATGAATTCATACTAACCACCATCTTAAGGCTCCAATATATAAAAGTTTTTGGGAGAGAATACTTAAAATGATATCCCAAAACAACAAGTAAAACTACATAGAAAAACCCATGCCCCCCTTGGTGGACATTCCATAAAAATGGAATAAAATATTAAATAATTGCATGGCCTTCACATGGGTGCCTAACCCACAACCAATCATAATTGGTCAAACTTGAGTGCTCCATAACTCTCTGACAACTCTGATAGCTTCATGTAAGAACATCAACCAACATACAAACTTGGGTTCCCAACCATGCAAGAGCATGAAAAAACATGCAAATAACATGCAAGGACATGCACACTAAATTGGTACCCACCCACAAAGCTGGATGCCCAAGAGGAATATTCTTTAGGGATGCTCTATAACTACCACCATAATGGGTCCACCTCTTTGAATATAATTGCAATTTGTTATAGGAAAATAAATAATAAATATTTTTCCCCTCATGTCCCCTAGAACACTTTCCAAAGAAAGTGGAGACACATAAATCAAGTTAGGATAGAAATTATAATGTCAACTATCCTAACATTCTCCCATTTGACATTATACATTACAATTACATCCATGCGATACAAATAAAAAATAATCAAGTATTGTGATCAAGGTCCATGGCCTTCCTACACCAAGAGAACCTATCTATCGTCACTAGCTTCATGAGAGAATTTGTAACATTATCCAAAGTGTCAAACTTCTCAATTAAAATCTTACCATTCTCTTCCATTTCTCACACAAAGTGATATTGAACATCAACATGCTTAGTATGAACATGATAGAAAGGATTTTTAGCTAAACATATGGCACTCCGATTGTCACATCCAATCCTCACTGTCCTACAATCAAAACCATTACCATTACCAAATCTTTGTAAGCAAACAACATCCTTAGAATCATGTGTAGCTTCCATATACTCTACTTCGATGGTGGGAAATGTAACTGTTGGCTATCTCTTACTCATCAAACTCACTCCACCTCCAAAAGAAGTAAAAACATAGCCACTAGTGAACCTTTGACTATCCAAGTCACCTGCCCAATCTATATCAACAAAACCTTCTATGTC
>VDFB02379711.1:23552538-23695699 GCA_007258455.2 Sequoia sempervirens | reverse complement strand
CTCCCTCCCTCTCCCCACTCTATCCCACTCTCCCACCCTCTCCAACCTTATCCCACTCTCTCAGGTCACTCTCTCACACACTCACTCCATCTATCTCTCTCCCCTATACCCTTAACCATGAAACCCTAAACCCTTATAACACTCTACCATAAACCCTTAACCCTTAAATCCTCTACCATATACCCTAAAACCTTAAACTTTAACCCTTAAACCCTCTACCATCTACATTAACCCTTAGGTCTATGTGTACATAAATTGAATATCCGATTTGTAGAACTAAATTAATACTGTTACAAAACATTGTAATTTTTTTCAAATGAATCAGATAACAGATATTGGATTTGTGGGCCCTAGAAAAGCCCCATGTGGGTCATTTTGTGCATTCCAACAAACCCTACATTATATTTGCAGGTGACACACACGTGGTTTCAGATAGGAAGAGACAAAGATCAACTTTTTGGAGCATCTTCTATTGAAATTTGTCATAAGAAATGATTTTTTAGCATCTTTTATGAGGTATAATGGGGAGCAATAGTCGTTGGAAGCAAAAATGTAAGAGAAAGCTTACAAAAGAAGAAATCGAAGCATATAGACAAAGAGATAGAGAAATTCATAGGAAGAGAAGATAAAGTATGTTAAATATTAGTGAACCTAACCCCTATGGTCTTTCAAGTGAAGAGTAAATTGAAGATGTTCAAGGTGAAAATGTTAGAATTTGTATATGTTGAACATGATATTCAAATTAGGAATGAAATGATTGAAATTGATAATGAAAATGTTCAAGGTGAAAATGTTGGATTTGAAGATGTTGAACATGATATTGAAATTGGGAATGAAATTATTCAAATTGATATTGAAAATGTTCAAGGTGAAAATGTTGGAAATGAAGATTTTGAACATAATATTGAAGCAAGTGTAAATTATGTTTCACTAAATTACATGAGAAATGAAGAACCTTGTATGGACGAAAGACATATTCCAATTTCAAGACCTTCAAGAACCCCTAAATGGTTACTTGAATTTGATGAGAACATTATAAACAATTTTGAAGGAAAAAGATCAACATGAACTATTTGGTTGTGTGCTAGAAGACTTTTCAACCAATATTTTAGTGATAATAAATTGACCAAGCAATGCCAACTTTTTGTACAATTGCTAAAGATGCAAAATATGAGACCTTTGCTAGCTAAATTGAAGATTCGTGTGAACAAGAAGACCAAAAAAATTCTATTATTGTCAAAAATATTTTTAATGCTCTCAAGTCTATTGGAAAAAGTAACAAGGAAAAGGATAAGAGAGCTACTTGGAGAGTCATTACAACCACCCTAGTAAGCCATCAATTGAAAAAGGCTCACTTTATGATACAAACTTGTATTTATTTTGACATAAATCGTAAAAATTTGGATAGAGCACTTGCAAGAAGAGAAAGAATAGATGATCCTCTTCAAGATGATACATGGGCTTTTTTCAGGAGGCTTCCACGTGTTGATAAGAAGCTAACCGATAATGTAAAGCAGGTAATTCAACAATTTTGGCATGATAACTCTAGAGTATCACCCAATGCAAACAATGTTTTAAAGTTAATAATTGGAAATCAAGACCATACACCACATCATGAAAACTTCTTGGAATCAAGCCAAACAATGTTGTTCAAAAAATTTATTGAAACAGATAAAAATATGGAAATCTCGCAAAGGACTTTTGAGGGTTTGAAGCCATTTTATTGTGTGCCTCTTAAGATTCGTAATACTTGTTGTTGCAAATACCATGTGGAGTTTTCAATGTACCATGAGCTATTATGCTATATCCTTTCTACTTTGCATACAAATGAAATGTTGTAGGAGTGTGGTGCAATGCATCTTCTGAATTCATCAAGGGACTTGCTAGATCTATTTTTATGTTCTAAAGATGATGGTTGTTTTTTCTATATAAATGATTGTTTAAATGCAAAGTTCTCACAATGTGGTGGCTTGTCAAAGTTTATTCAATGTTTTCATGAGAGTTTTGAACATGAATTTGGAAAGAAGCTTGTTGAGAAAAAGAGATATGAGATAGTCAAATATACTTTGCAAAGTGGAGGTGAAGGTTTTAGACGTGAGTTGGTTACAAAAGAATGCAATGTTGCTGATTTTATTTCAGATTTTAAGGACAATATTTTCTACAAGTATGCAAGGAATAGTCATAGGTCTCCATGGTTGGATCAAAAATTTAGGATGTATAAGGACTCTTTTCCAATTGGCACTATTATATTAGTGGTTGATTTTGCAAAAAACTATACATTGCAACCACAAAATAAGTTACAATCTCAGTATTACAATTCCATTCAGATTGCCATTTTTGTCCACATAATGTTTAGACATGCGCCTGATAGTACAAAGGAGGATCGAAAGATAATAAGAGAGTATCATTTTTATATGAGTGATGATAGATATCACTCGTCTGAGTATGTCCAACATTGTTTTGAGATTTTTTTTCAGTTTTTGTAGGAGCATAATATAGCATTGGGCCGACATTTGATTTGGTCAGATAATCGGATAGGTCAATTCAAGAATGCTCGTATGTTTTATTGGTTGAGTAGAATGCATGTAGACAAGGGTCTACATCATATTTGGAGTTTTTTTGAAGCTGTACATGGGAAAGGGGAGCATGATGGAACAAGTGCATGCATAAAGAGAGCTCTAATTAAGGAGCAATTGAATATTTCAAGAGAAAAATTTAGTGATGCACATTCTATAGTTGATTGGTGTAGTTCAGCATTGTCATATGGAGGGACACTTGATTCAACAGTATGCAGATTCTTTTGGCTTGTTGAGGAGGGTATAGTGAGAGGCAGATTGGATTGTCATACAATCAAATATTCTTCAAAGATGCATTCATTTTGAAGCTCAAATTTAGGCACATGGACCATTTGGACATGAGAGTTGGCTTATTTTTGTTAGAGTTGTATTCAGTGTGAGTGGGTGGATACATGGGTACCATAGTATCTAACTCATTTATCTCAAACAATATCCATGACAAATGACACAATGGAAAGTTCAGTTGATTAACAACTTTCTTTTAGATCTACTACAGCTAGGACTTATTTTTGTAGTTGTTGCACCATAGGGGACTGAAAAGAGATCATACTAATGGTTGGCTCGATGTGTGCGGGTAAAGCATAAGCTAACACAACCGATGGAAGATGATAATGGTTTCATGTATCCTACATGTTTAGTTGTGGTTGTAGGAACTTGGTTGTGAACATACATGATTAGAAAGAATGGCATACCTGCATTTGAAGACTACGAGAAACACAAAACCATTCTCATGTATTCGTACCTTGTTATAGAAAAAAATGTTAAGTTGTTGAAGCATCATGCCAGACCAAAGACAAAACAACTATGGACACTTAGTAATGTTGATCATGAAGCAATATTGGATACTCTTAAGCAAAGAGATGACCCTTTAGGCACACTTGAATAACATTTTCAAGAATGGAAAGTAGAATGCTTATGTTCATTATGATTAAGTTTATTAGTATTCTTTATTTAATACTGAAATTTTTTATATACTATTGCAATGCAGGTGTCTTTAATAGCGATCTTTTGTATGCACTTTTGTGATATTTTTGGCAAGATTTATCATGGACCTGCTACAACAATAGCCAAATCTGATCCTTTCGAAGAGGTATGCATATTTTATAGTTTGTATCACCAACTCATCATCATTTAAGTTGTTTAGATTAATATAGATATGTTATTCTAAGCACCTTTTCTATTGTGACAATATAGATTTCTCATTTTCCCACTTTTTTTATATTCTTGGCATGATTGATCATGGACCTGCTACAACAATAGCCAACTTTGATCCTTTCAAAGAGGTATGCATCTTTTATAGTTTGCATCACCAACTCATCATCATTTAGGTTGTTTAGATTAATATAGATAGGTTGGTCTAAGCATCGTTTCTATTGTGACAATATAGATTTCTCATTTTCCAACTTTTGTGATATTCCTGGCACGATTGATCATGGACCTGTTGCAACAATAGCCAGCTTTGATCCTTTCAGAGAGGTATGTAACAGATTACAACAATATAGATTGGTTATTCTAAGCGTCTTTTATAGTTTGCATTACCATCTCATCATATTTTGTGTCATTTAGAATAATATAGATTGGTTATTCTAAGCTACCTTGATGGTTTCTATAGGTGCTTGTCAGTCTAGAATGTGAACATACTACTATTGTTGAAGATTGTGCCCTGAATGCCTCTAATAGGAAAATTTTGTAAAATTTGAATTCTCAAATTGGAAACAATGTAAAATGGTCATAATTGTGTATGGGCATGATCTATACCCAGTGATGTTTTTTGAAATATGGGTCAAATGTTTGGCATTGTATAAAGGGTATGTTTAAAATGTAAAGGGGTCTATATTTTTGAAACTCATAGGTTTTGTAAAGGGGTCTATTTTTGCACTTAATCGAGCTACAACCAAAGGTTTTCTTCCTAGTTCTTTCCTATCAGTATGCTTGTTTGAACCAAGTTTTGTAATATCTCCCATTTATGTATAATAAATTATAGTGGTTTGCAACTTTTGCTCCTCAAATCCAACTTGGGTGCAACTTCATTTTTAGCAACTTTCATGACATTTTTAAGGAAATCAATGTTTCCAACCTTGCCACACCTTATAAATTCATCAAACATGTCTATTAGGACTTGTACAAGCTTGAGCCAACTTTAAATCTTGCTGCCCCCACATTTCATTGACATTAGCAAGTTGTAACCACCATTTTTGGTGCAGGAGCACCTACACCACAATATCATTATGGATCATTTCAATGATTAAAGTGTTAATATTTTTAGTTTTTGTCTAAAGAAAGAGATCTAATAGTCCTAATGGTCATGTATTAGGAGGATTTTTTAGGTTTTAAGGTAAAAAAAATGGAGATCCCAACTTGTCCTAGTTGTTGCTTTGTAGCCTTTGAAGGAAAAATTAGTAAATTTGTATAGGGACAAGCAAGAACAATGTTTTGAACATGTAATGATGTTATTGCAAACCATTAAGTGAGGTCTTAGTAAATTTAGAAGTGGAAAAGTGCAACATTTCATTATGAGTCATATTAATGTAAAAAATGTTTGTATTTTGGCCTTCAACGGTCATTAAGGTTTCAAAAGTCAATTAATATTGGTGGTTAATGGAATTGGGAGTTGGATTCCAAGGCATAGCAATGTACTTAAGGCCTTCAAGGGCTTGAGATAGGTTTGGTTAAAGGATTTTTTTTCTTTGAATGAATAAAGTTTCAATTGCTCAGTTCATATTTTATTGTTTTTCTTGTGTTTTTTTCCTGTGCACAAGCCATTCAAGCATTTTTGTATAGAAAATTTATATAGAAATGTTATTACATGTCTTGAAATTATTTCAAGTGTGGAAGGCATGGAGAACTAGGTTTTGAAATAAAATGAAGAGTTAAAGGTCTAAAAATGGTGGTTTTTTTTCACTTGAAAATAGAGTTTTTACCCTAGGGTTTGCAAAAATCTCTAAGATACCAGAAATTTATTTATTTTCTAAGCATATTGGGGCCTAAATAAAGGTTTATAAGGTTGTGAAAAGTTTGAAAGATTGTGGAAGTGCTACATCCAATAAACCCTCAAGAATTACACTAAAAATAAGGGTATTTTTATTTGATGGTTACAGGTTTGTACAAATGGAATCCAATTGTAGAATATTTGTTTTCTTGGAAATTTATTTGCTGCCCCAAGGTTTTAGGGGTCTATGTGGTGTTTGAAGGTATGTTGCTTTGTATTTTTGGGCTAATTGAGTAGCCTGTTCAAGGGTGAATGTATAGGAAGTCAACGCTGGTCCAAAGGAGTCTATGTTGTTTCTCATATATGTTGTGTAACTTGGATATAGGTGTTTGAATCAGTCATTTTTTCATCTGGTGTTTTGTAAAATTGTGGAGTAATTGGACAAAAACTAGTTTCTCACTATTACAAGGGTTTAAGGGGGTTAAAGAGGGAAATGTGTATTTAGTTTCTTGTCAATTTTTAAGGGAGTTTTGGACTATCCAAAGAGGTAAGAATAATCTTGTTAGATGCCTCAAATAGGTAGGTTGCAAAGAGTTTGTGATTGTACCCTTGTGTCTGCATCAATTTTTCACCTAATTTCACTCGATCCAATGTAGCTCGGAGTGACTCAATGTATTTTGTTGCAAAAAATGACCATCTCTTGTGTAAACGTACCCATCCATACATGTTGGAATAGTTTTTTTAGTCGTACAAGTTACAAAATGAAAGTTGTACCACTTTGCAACTTTACACTACTTACATCTAGCAAGTTTTCCCTCCACTGAAAAGTCATCACCATAGAAAAATTCCTTCTAGATATCAAAAACTAAGAGAGATTTTTGTAGAAGGTCCCAACAGATCCCATAGCCTTAGACTAAGAGTCTATAAGCATCATGGTCTCCGAGAAATAGCCCTTCAAAGATTTTTTCTTTTTAGCACTTTGGACTCTTAAGGGAAATCATCGGTCCAATGTAGATTAGAGTGATTCGGTGTATTTGGGTGCAAGAGAGGACCATCCCTAGCATAAAAGTACCCATACAAACATGTTGGAATAGTCTATTTGGTTATACGAGTTGTGGAATGAAAGTTGCACCACTTTGCAACTTTACATTGCTTGCATCTGGCAACTTTTCCCTCCATTGAAAAGTCATCACCACAGGAAAACACCTCCGAGATAGCAAAAATTGAGAGAGGTTTTTGTATATGGTCCCAACACAATCCTATAGCTTTGGACAGAGAGTCTATAAGCATAACAGTCTCTGAGAAATAGACCTTCAAATATTGCTACCTTTTAGCACTTTGGACTCTTAAGGGAAATTGTCGGTCCAATATAGCTTAGAGTGATTCAACGTATTTGGGTGCAAGAGAGGACTATCCCTAGTGTAAACGTAGCCATACGGACATGTTGGAATATTCTATTTGGTCGTACACGTTGCAGAATGAAAGTTGCACCACTTTGTAACTTTACATTACTTGCATTTGGCAACTTTTCCCTCCACTGAAAAAGTCATCACCACAGGGAAATGCCTCTGAGATAGAAAAAACTGAGAGAGGTTTTTGTAGATGGTCCCAACACGATCCCATAGCCTCAAATGGAGAGTCTATAAGCATCATGGTCTTTAAGAAATAGCCCTTCAAATATTGCTGCCTTTTAGCACTTTGGACTCTTAAGGGAAACTAGTGAGCAACATAGTTAACTTCTTCACATACTTAGTTTGAAGTAATTTCATTCTTTTTTGTGCATTCAAAAATGGATTTTTAAGCCTTCCACCCTAAAAGTGACCTCTAAATAACTTCAAACACCTTAACTACCTCATTCTTATTCATTTTTTTTGCAAACAAGCATTTTCATTCCAAGAGGCTAAGCTTTCATTTTTGCTTGTTGGATTGAATGCAGACCGTGACACAACTTTATTTTTTCAAAAATTGTTCAACATCATTAAACTAAGAATTTATCACACATTTGCAGAGAAACAAAGGAGTACCACAAACTAAAACACATTACACTTCGGTTCTCACTGACTTGATGTACTCTTCAACATCTCTCTTCTCTAAAAGCAACCTCTAAATCACTTCAAACACCTTAAATACCCTAAAAGTGACCTCTAAATAACTTCAAACACCTTAACTATCTCATTCTTATTCATTTGTTTTGCAAACAAGAATTTTCATTCCAAGAGGCTGAGCTTTCATTTTTTCTTTCAAAGAAAAATCTTCCTATGCCACTATTACACTGCATAGGTAAACCAGGTTTTTTTATTTTGGACCTATATTAAGCTACCACTCTCAAGACCAATGTAACAATGATACAAAATAACTTTTGAGACTACAAGAAGACATCTGATAACTCTTGAGTGTACTAAAAGAATTCTTATGATTTTTGAAGAATGCTGATAACTCTACTCAATTGTCTTATTTTTTTAATATCATACAAATTGAACCTTGGCATCAATAGACTTTGTATATCAAGCTACCACAATTCAAGTTTCAACAATGAATATTTATCATGCATTTTTTAAATGACATTCAAGTTTATGATGGTTTTTTTGTTTATATGATGTTATGTGATATTCTAATCATAATTCATGCTTTTAGGCTACACACACACACACACACACACACACACACACACACACACACACACATATTATTTTTACATGTTTTCTCCATTGTTTGGCCAATACACCGCAAGTAAATTTATGCATAGCATGTGGAATGAGGGGCCAGTAGGCCTGAGATCCCTTTAAAGCTTGTTTGAGTGCATTTAAAATGAATTTTTAAGCCTTGCACCCTAAAAGTGACCTCTAAATAACTTCAAACACCTTAACTACCTCATTCGTATTCATTTGTTTTGCAAACAAGAATTTTCATTCCAAGAGGTTGAGCTTTCATTTTTGCTTGTTCGATTGAATGCGGACCATGACACAACTTTCTTTTTTCTAAAATTGATCAGCATCATTGAACTAAGACCAATGTAACAATGATACAAAATAACATTTGAGACTATAAGAAGATGTCAAAATGGCTAGTGTACTAAAATAATTCTTATGATTTTTGAAGAATGTTGATAACTCTACTTGGTTGGCTTATTTTTTCAGTATCATGCAAATTGAAACCTAGCATCAATCGACTCTGTATATCAAGCTACCACAATTCAAGTTTCAACGATGAATATTTATCATGCATGTTTTAAATGACATTCAAGTTTATTGTGGTTTTTTTTTTTTTATATGATGTTACGTGATATTCTAATCATAATTCATGCTTCTAGGCTATATATATATTATTTTTACATGTTTTCTCTATTGTTTAGCCCCTACAGTGTAAGTAAATAGTTGCATAGTGTGTGGAATGAGGGGGTAGCAAGCCTGAGACCCCTTTAAAGTTTTTTTGAGTGCTTTCTTTTCTTTTTTTGTGAGTTTTGTGCCAAGTTTCCTCAAAGAAATGTGATTTCATAAAATTCCATGACAAGCTAATGCAATTGATAGTTGCTCCTACTTATTAGTTATGTAATGTGAAGTAATTTCATAACTACTTAGGTTGACTTTGTAAAAATTGTATTGTTATTGAATTTTTTTCATCTATCAGCATCTAGTTGTTACTTATGCAATGTGAAGTAATGCTTTGAGTTTGAAAGATGTGCAATGCAATGTAATTAGCAATATGAATATAAACTACATAATATTTAAATCATTCTTTTTATGCTATTTTACATTGATATTTAACCATTTCTCACTTGATTAAATTTTCAAAGATTTTAATCATGCACATGAGGAGGAAATTAAATTTTGATTGTCAACTTCTATATATATCAAATTATCCAATAATCAAGTGTATGTCCATATACAAAAATGGCATCAATGCCAACTCAAACAAAGTTTTACAATATGTTGCATATGCCATCTTGGTATCTATTCAAAATTTACATGCCAAAATGTCTATCTCATCCTAAACTACTGATGGATCATCAAAATGGAGCCTCTTTGAAGCACTCGTTGGCTCTGAAGGTAGCTGCACAAGAAAAGTCAAACCACAATTGAGATTAGTTATACTATATAATTTAAAATTGAATAATTAACATAAAAATCAATACACATTGAATTATAATTGAACTCTAAAATTGAAATCTTGATTACCTGAAATATGTGTCTCTTCGAAGGGTTAGAAGTCCTAGAATATACCCCTTTCAAAGAACTAACCAAACCAACTTTTGTAACGACAATCTATATATGTGAACAAAAACATGAAATTGATCCAAGTTAGCATAGAATTTTCGGTAATAAGAACATATTTACCAAGCACAAAATAAAATAAACACATACCTCTTTAGGCTGATCTTTTTTTGTATCTCCTTTAGGTGTTTCAACACCTCGTCCTTGAGGTTTTTCAAAACCTCCTCCTTCAGGTGTTCGAATACCTACTCCTTCAGGTGTTGTGGCACTTATCAACAATGATGTATAGCTCACAACTACATGTACATAAAAATGAAAAGTACATATGAAACTACGAATCTATGTCAATGTATGCATAATCAATAAAAGATCTTACAAATCTTAATTCAATCAAATTTGAGTTCAATTATCTTTCCCTTATCTATAACATTGTGTGTCCATAGTCTAGAGAGCATTGTACCTCACTCACACTAGGTTTTTCCAACAAGCAAAGAATAAGATAAACATATAAGTTAATATATAATTTCATTAATGATAATTCAAATGACAAGCAAGTATACAATTAAAAAATGTAAATGAGTGAGTGCAAAAATACATATTGTGTGTGTCTCAAGACCAATTGAAATGGCCCTAAGGGTGCTATCAATCACCCATGTGAGCTCCTTCTCAGACATTAACTATTAAATAGACCATGTAAATAAATATTAGTACTTGATACTATCTCTTATTAATATTCATTTTTTTTTAAAATGCAAGTTATGAATTTACACCTTAAATGTTACTTGTGTAACTACTCCAATCTCCATCTCTCTAGCAGGAGAGGACTCTGTAGGGTGTGCTCCACTCCCCTGCATGTGATCTGCTATAAACTCCACATCTTGGATGTCATAATAAAAAGTGTCTAATGGTTGCTCAGGGGGCTATACAATAGGACCCAAGCATATTTTTTGGTACATATTGCAAATATGTGGACCTAAGGAGGATGATGTAGCAACATTGGATCCATTTCCAAGATCACCAGACTGTGGCTGAGGTACTAAAGAAGCATGGGAAACCAAAAGACCACTCAAAGAGTGAATGGCCTGGATAGTTTGTGTGGTTGCATCCTCTGTAATATCCGGATGTTGTACTAGAGGTGGCAGAGGAAGGGGATGACAGGGAACATGTGGGTGCCTAACTACTCTAGCTACCCCTAGCCTATCCTAAGGCATACCTCTACCAACACCTTGGAAGGGTTTAATGTCAAAGTAATTGACATGATTCCCTAACAAAAACTCAACATAGAATTTTTTAATAAAGTAAAAAGGCACATCAAGATTAGTTTTGGGTGGTTTATCAAAAACCATACACCAATGATCCCAAAAGTTATCTACTATGCCCCTATGCATGCACCATTTTATAGAAATTTTTGGTTTGTTAACATTAACTGGCAAACCAATGCTGGGGTTAATAAATAAAGAGGCTATTTGGGCTTTTTTTATTTCGATATCTTTCACATCATCATAAGACAATACACATGCATAATATTCCCTCATGGTTTCTCACCACAAATGAAAGGCATTATGTTGGGTGGAGAGGGTTTCTACATTTATAATTATTCCTATCAATGTAGTTGACATATGGGATAATTGAGGGATTTTCTTATAAACATCACAAATTCCCCTCAATTGCTCCAATTTTTCATGAATTCAGTCTTCAATTGATGGCTGCAAAGGTGGTGGAGCATTTGGCATTTCTATATTTTGATTCTCAGCTGGTGGATTTTCATTCTCAACTGGTGGAATTTGTGCATTCTCATTCTCAGCAGCCATAATGCCTAATTAAAGTTAAAAAATAACTAATCTAATTAAAATTAGACAATATAAATGAAAATATTATAAAAATATGCTAGTTTTTTAAAAAAATAAAAAAAAACCCTACTTTTTAACAAAAATCTATAAAATTCTCTAATTTTTAATACAAATACATAAGAAACACTATTTTTAAATCAAAATCCATAAAAAACATTCATTTGTTTATCAAAATTCATTCTAAACTCAATTGTTTCATAAAATTCAATCAAAAACCCTATTTTGAAAAAAAATCCACAAAAAATATTCATTTTTTTTTCAAAATCCATTCTAGATTCATTTTTTTCATAAAAATTCAATCAAAAACCTTATTTTGAAAAAAATCCACAAAAACATTCATTTTTTTATCAAAATCCATTCTAAACTCAATTTTTCATAAAAATTCAATCAAAATCCCTATTTTAAAAAAAAAATCCACAAAAAACTATTTGAATTTATCCAAATCTAATTCAAAATTGAATCAAAGCAAATAAAAATAAAAAATCTTACCTTTTCAAATTGGATTTTGGCCAAATTGGATATCCGTTATGTGAAGAATCTCCTCACTGTGCACCCATAGGTTGTTGGCTATGAAATGACTTTAAAACAGTGACAAAGTTTGTTTATATATGTTTTTTACAAATTGGATATCCAATTTGGAAAACTAGGATTAGTGTTTGCTATGGTGGTGTGTACTGACACCTGAGCCTAAAAAAATTCAACACGGTATTTTTGCATTTTTGGGTCGATGAAAGACATGTTTTTTTCCTCATTGCCACTTTTTGGCCCACCATGATCCTGCACATACCTAGGGGCTCAAGAAAAATAACACAAATCCAAAAATATTTTTTGAAATTCATAGAATCAAATAATTTGATTGATATCAAAACCTCAAATGGTATATACACTTGGAATAATAGGAGGAAATATTTCACTAATATTGCCAAAAGGCTCAATAGATTTCTTGTCTCTAAAGATTGGCTACAGATATGAACTATACATTTGGTGGCAATTTCTAATCATTTTCCAATCACTCTATTGATTAATGAAGAATCAAAACCAGCTAAAGTTCAATTCATGTTCGAGAAAATGTGGCTGTGGGCTCCAAAACTCCCATTTCTGATAAAGCAATGGTGGTCAGAACCAATTCATTTGGTAGGTTCAAAAATGTTTTTCTTTCAAAAAAATCTATAAAGAATGAAGGAGAAGTTGAGGGAGTGGAATAAATCAAGTTTCAAAAACATCTTTGAGGAAAATAAGCACATAGGAGAAGAGTTGGAATCCCTAAGGGAGATAGTAATAAATCAAGTTATGAAAAACTTTGAGTTTGAGAAAGAGAAAAAATTGAAAGTACAATATAATGAAATTTTACTAAGGAAGGAGTACTACTAGTGGACATAATCTAGGAACCATTGTTTGCAAGAAGGTGATCTAAATACAAATTTTTTCATAGTTCAACAAAAATGAGGCATAGTTGGAACATGATTGAGGAGATTATTGATGAGTCTAGACAAACCAAAATGAAAGAGGAAGACATCTAGGCTATAGGCATCACATTTTTCTCCTCTTTTCTAGGGGGTGAATGAAGTGGAACTTCCAGATTTGAGTATAGTGGAATACCTTAAAAAAAAATAATAGATGAAGATAATAAAATGATGATAGGTGCAACCTCATTAAGGGAAATCAAATTGGGTCTATTCCAGATGTAACTTGACAAAGCACCAGGCCTTGACGGATTCAATGTTTTATTCTATCAATCTTGTTGGGAGTTCATGGGACTGGAAATTCATGGAGTAGTGGAGGAGTCAAGAAAGAAGGGAACAATTATTAAAGACCTGAACAATACAAATATTGCATTGATCCAAAAAAAGAAAAATGTGAAATGTTTGCAGATTATAGGCCAATAGCCTTGTGCAACACCATATACAAGCTTATATTAAAGGTGATGGTGAACTGGTTAAAATGCATCAATCAAAGTTGATCTCACTAGAATAAAGTGGATTCGTGCTAGGTAGAAGCATATCAGATGCCATTATGGTCGTTCATGAAATTGTGCACTCCCTCAAGCACTCGAAACAGAAAGGAATGATGGTGAAAATATATATGAGCAAATCTTACAATATATTAAGTTGGTGGTTCTTAATGGAAGTACACAAGAGGCTTGGCTTCAACAATGTATGGTTGAAATGGGTTTTTAGTTGTATCTCGACCTTGAGATACTCAGTAATAATAAATGGATCCTCATATGGATTTTTTTGTGGTGCAAAAGGATTGTGGCAAGGTAATCCGATTTCTCCATTTTTGTATATAATAATGACTAAAGCTTTAAGCAAATAGATAAAGAAGGTAGTGAATGTGGGGTTATGGAAAGGCATAAAAATCTTTGAATCACTTCTAGCCATAGCTCACCAATTCTTTGTCGATGACACCACCTTATTCACCAATGCTTTAATGGAGGAGGCCAATATCATCAAGGACATGCTCAACAACTATTGCTCATAGGTTGGTCAAACGATAAACAAGGAGAAGTCAAGTGTCTTCTTTTTCAACTCGTTAGGGGCTTGCAGTGAAGATTGGTAGATGTTCTAGAGTTCAAGATTGACCAAATTCCTATGAAGTACCTAGGAATCTCACTTATTGAAGGCCAAACAAAATACTACCAATCAAAGGAAATAGTTAACAAATGCAATGCAAAGGTGGAATCCTAGAGGAGTAGATGGTTGACACTAGTAGGTAGGCTAGTCATGATAAAATCAGTCATTGTAGCCATTCCAATTTATATGTTTTCCTACCTTGAGGTGACAAGTAAAACAATTAGGAGAATGATTGAAATTTAGAGGAAGGTATTCTGGGAGGGCTCACAAGATAGTAAATTCACACCATTACTTTCTTTGGAAACTATGATGAAGTTGAAAGAATCAATTGGTGCTAAAATCAAAGATCTTAAGATCCAAAACTGGGCTATAGGAGAAAAACTATCATGGAAAATTTTCAAACAACTAGAAGCCTTATGGTGTAGAATCTTGAGGGCCAAGTACCTTGACTCTTAATACCCCAATAGGATCTTAACCATTGAAAATACTTAGAAGGCATTAGAAGTGTGGAATTTCATTTTGAAATCAAAAGACATGATTTGTGACCACTTGTCTTAGCGTGTAGGGGATGGTACGAAAGCCTCCTTTTGGGAGGATTCATTAAATGCCTATCCTTCTTTGGGAGAGATCCCTAGACTAGTAGAAGTCATGGGTCCATCAAAAGCAACATGTGGGGAGGAGCTAAGAAACTATTTAAATGTGTGGAAAGAGCATGGGTGGTGGAATGGGACTTGGAAGCCCTTTGACTTTCTTCAATAGCATGTAAAGGAGATTCTCTTAAATAAGGTTTTGAAGTTGTGGTTCTTTATTTCAGATTCTCCCGATATTATAATCATGTGGTGTGCTTCTAAATCAGGAAATTACTTAATGAAGTTGGGTTATGGCCAAGTGGCTTTATTGGGGCAAGAATGTCCTCCCCAAAGTGGGATCCTTTGCTTGGGTAGCAATGCATGACAAAATTCTAACTGGAGATAGGTTGGAGAAATTTAGGGTCTGTGGACCCCATTGGTGTGTCCTTTGCAAGCGGAGCTTGGAAGATGTTCAACACCTTCTACGTAAGTGTGACATCACCCATGTTGTTTGGAAGTTTTTTTTACATAAAGTTGGAATGGAGTGGGCCATTACAAAATACCGTACAACTACTCTTCGAATCTTGGCCCAATATCTACAAAGGGGCAGTGTTTGGTGGGTTGTGGAATGAAATCCTAGCTATGGTAGTGTGGAAACTTTGGCATGAGTGCAATGCAAGGATCTTCAAAGAGAAATTAGATTCTCTTGAGAACATCCTATTCAAGATCGAATCAGGGGTAAGTGAGCATTTGAACAGGATGTTAAAAAATAACAAATTTAAATACTTCTCAGTGTTGGATAATAGGATGGAAAGAAATTGGAGGATCATTTAGGCTCTATATGATAAGCTACTCAAATGTAAAGGATCTAGGGCTCAGGAAAAATGGGCTCTCCCCCTAAAAGGTAGACTCAAACTAAATTTTGATGGGGCCTCGAAGGGCAACCCAAGACCTTCAGGTGTTGGGTTTATAGTAAGGAACAAGAATGGTGAATTCTTGGTGGCAATGTCATTCAAGCTCCAAGATGGCTCGAATAATGAAGTAGAATGTGTTAAATTATATGGTGTGAACTTGTGTATCTCTAAAGGTTGGCCTAATTTTTACTTCAAAAGAGACTCTTTGATCACCTTAAGGGTAGTTGGATCGGGTCAAAGCCCAAGTTGGAAATTGAGTTAATGGGTTTTTGAAATAAAGTTGGCTTTGAGGAATATTCAAAACATTAGGCTAGCACATGTGTATAGGGAGGCGAATAGGTCAGCAGATCTTCTTTAAAAGTTTGGTGTCGAGCATGTCGAGGCAAGGTTGGTCTCAAAATATGTGAGTAGATGGTTGACACTTTTAAATGTGATCCTCCCATATCTCTATCTGCAATGAGATGACTGAAAGGAGGCTTTGGTACAAGGAATTTGTACCATCGAAGGCAAAATCCCATGGGTAACTGTTGGCTCTCTTAGACCCGTGAAGCTTTGACAAGGAAAGCAAGATTTTCTTGGTAAGGAAAATATCAGGTGGTAGAGGGTCATCAGCGTTAAATATGCGGTCAATGGTCGTTTGGAAGTAGTGGTGCAAACATGGAAGTCCTCACTCTCTATCGGTGCCACAAGCTTTCTACATACTGTAGACCCTCAACAACATCTCTCCAACATTAGTTATGCTTCTAATCCTCATCTTAATGCTTCTAATGCTTCTAATCCTCATCTAAATATATCATTATAAAAAAAACTAACAATAATAATGCATTAGGGAATGTGCAGGATCATGATGGGCCAAAAAGTGGCGATATGATGGGTATGTGTAGGGTATGTGGCTGATGAATTTTTTTACCCAAAATTGTTGAAATGAAAAGGGTTTTTAAAGGAGATTCTTAGCTTTCCACCAATATAAAATATGCTTTACTTTGAATTTAATAAATTATTATTATTCATTTTTTATTTGAATTACGACTAAGGTCTTGATTGATAGGCTAATTGAAACACATCTATAGCTTTCAAATGATATCACATTTTTTGAATCCAAAACATGCATTAAATTTTATGCTTCACATACTATAGGATTAAAAAGAAAAATGAATTTCATGAAGTTTTGACCAAGTTAAGGTGGTATATAACGAGTTTTATGTTTTTTAAAAGTTGTAATAAAAATTCATAATTAATTATTTACTTGGAAAAATTACAAAAAATATGCATCACATTGGGACATGAGTCCTCTACTTATATCTAAAATCTTATAATTTTTTTTTATCATTTTATTGTGGTTAGGGTGGTCAAAAAAACACCTACTTCTTATTTTTTCCCTAAAATTTAACTACTACTACATTGAAATTTCAAATTTTCACCAAATAGATTCTTTTAAAATAAACCTAGTAGTTTAGAAACTACATTCAATTTTCTACAAATTCTATTCTTACATATTTTTGAAATAATATAGATAACTTATTCAAATTTTTAAGTCAAGTTGCCTATTTGATTTTTCTGAATTTTTCGCCACTTAATGGTCTATTTTTTCCATGATGATCCTGCACATACCCATTATATGAACATCAACAATAATACTTCTTTGATAAGGGATAACATCTAAACACATGAACTTCTTCAACTCTTTGATAAGGCATGACATCCAACCATGAACTTGTTCAATTATTTTCTTATTTGATAAGACATGGCATTTAGCCATGAACTTCTTTAATTATTTTCTTTTTTGATATGGTATTACATCTAACCAATGTTATCCCAGACTAAATATAACAAAGAAAACCAATGCTAAGGAATAACAACATGCAACTCAAGTGCAAAATTCAATTACAACTAACAATCACAATTGATAGCAACTGCCAACAATCTCCTTATTGTTAACATCAATGAAAACCATTACTGTTGAAATTAATGGCAACAACACAACCATTAGCGTTGACATCAATGATAACATCTACCAAAAATCCAAAGCAAATCTAAGCCAATGGCTTAGAAATTACCAATGAAGGCAAAAATGTGAGCACATTATAATGCACTTGCATTATGCCACAAATTTGACATATTGTGAGCATGTTATAGCATGCTCATATTATGTAGGAGCTATGGCATACCATGAGCATATTATAACACACTCACATTATGCTTTGTTTTAAATTTTTCTTCTATGTTTGTTTGTTTCTACATATGAATGCATGTTTGTATTTGTGTATCTATGTATTCTTGTATGTATGTATGTACTTATAAACATGTGAATGTGCCAAGTATCCACTTGTCTAGAGTTTGTAGCTACAAAATACTATGTAACTAGCACAATTTGAGTTAGTGCTAGAAAAATAGGTTTATGTATTATTCTAGTTGGACTTGCTTTTATACTTGTATATTTTTTGTGGAAGAGCCTTATGATTCTTTAACACCCTAATTAGGATTTCCCTCCTTAGTCTTATGGAGTTCAAAGTGTAAAATATTGTTAAATCTTATCTATTTTAATTTTTCTTGTCCTAGGTTCAATCTTAGGTTTTTCATCTCAATTCGATCGAATAGATTTGTGGGTCCAAATGTTGTGTCATCCATAAGAGATAAGGGTAGCATGAAATAAAACCAATAGATTGGCATCATTTTTAGGGATGAATGTTTGATTCATATGTTGAAGACCCTTGTAGCTTGATGAGGAAACTTTTGCAGCTATATTGATTTGCTTGACATGTCAATTTGGCCAAGGGAGTATCATTATTGAAGTAATATGAAGACTTTAATGGAGACTCAAACCCATAAAAAAAGTTCAACCTTGAAGAAATGAGGGCATTATTAAAATTTAGTACTCTTTGAGAGGTGGTGACCATGCTAATGAATGGTTGAAGAATTTATTCCTATGGTTAAAATATATTACATGGATTTACAAGGAGTTTAATTAAAAGGAGAAATTGTGTGAATTCCATAATATTTTCCAAGAATTTTATTTGATGCAAGAGCATCCCTAGTTCTTGGCAATCTTGCATCAACCAAAAATATTTTCATTTCAGTTTGTTCATGTTTCAGTTCTTGTTTAGTTCAAGTTGGCAGATTCAGTGTTTCGTCATATTTTCTCACCAAACCCTGCGGATCTATATTTGCATCATGGACATGTTTATTTTCCTTATTCCAAGATTTGAGCATGATTGGATGATTTTTAGACAAGTTGTCACTTCTAGATTATGTGGCAGTTTCTTGAACCAGCACTAGAATAATTTCAAGCCTAATGGCTAGTTCGATCATTTGTGGATCTTTCTCGTATCCTACAGATCTCGACGATGTGATTTGAATTGTTCCATGGAGTGTCCCCAACCTTAATTTAGGTCCACACATCATATTATGCATTCATAGAGGAGTAATTCAAATTTGAGTCCAACCTATTCATGTGCATGTTACATTTTATTTCATTGGAGACTGTATCGATCATTGGCTAATGCGGACAATTTTGGATCTCAAGACATGATATAAAACATTGTAATCAATCATTAGAAAGCAACAAAGTTAGAAGAGAGGATTTGATATGTAATATTTTAGCTCACATAAGGAGCATATTAGAACATTGTATATTGAGCATGTTGTAACAGGCCTATGAGCCGAATTTGTAAGCTCGAATGTTGTTGGTTGCATGTAATTAAGATTTTTGATAATAAGAATGTTTGAATCTACATTTTCCTCCATATTTTGTGTTGCTTCTATTTTGTGACTCTTGCTACACTGCCCAAATAGTTCTCTTTGAGGACCTTCCTACCATGGCTACACTAGATTGGTATCAGAGCGAGGTTTGTTCCATCAAAGATCATCAGAATTTGCGAAGTCCTATTGAAGATTTTTTGTGGGGTGGTTGACTAAGGATCCAACCTATAGCTGTAGAGGACTTGTGTAAAGATGGAGGGAAGAAGAAATGTTAGAAGAAATGGAGCACGTGGAAATGCAGACCCAGCTATAATGGAGATGCTAAGAGGAATTGTTGCAAGATTAGATGCAATTGAAATGGACCAGAGGAGAGGTTGACTAGTTGATGATATGAGTGATGAAGAGGTAGAAGTACAAGAAGAAAGGGAAAGAGAAGATCAACCTGGATTGGATTAGGGAGAAGAGAGGTTCATAAGAGCCCTAACTAGAGTGAATACCAAACCACATTTAAATCCACTAGATTATAATGGTAAGTTGGATTTGGATGAATTGCTTGGTTGGATAATAGAGATGAAAAAGTATTTTAATTTTGAAGGTATCGCTGCAGATAAGAAGGTGAAATTTTCTTGTACAAAGTTGAAATGACATGCATCCCTTTGGTGGGAACATTTGTAGACAGATAGGAAAAGAAGAGGAAAGGAGAAGTTAAAATCATGCAATCAGATGGTGAATAAGTTGAAGACAAAGTTTACGCCTCCAAATGATCAGATTATTTTGTTTCGAAAGTTGTAGAATTTGAAGGAGTTAAGTGTGATAGAGTATATAGAGTCCTGAGTTCTACAATTTGAATATCAAACCTAGACATTCAAAGGATGAGGTTAAAAAAGTAGCTAGATATTTCAATGGTTTGAAACCATCTATACAAGATGAGATTATCTTGATAAAGTTGTCGAATGTGGAAGAATCATATCAATGTGCCCTAAAGGTGGAAGAGAAGTTGAATAAAAGACATGAGTAGAGACAGAGAGGAAGAGGTGGAAGATTTCAGAGAGGAAGAATTTTTACTAGAGGATGAAGATGAACTTTTGTAGATAAAATTAAAGATAAGGAAGTCAATAAGAATGATAACCCATATTGTAGAGATGATGGAAACTCTTACCAAAGAGGAGGATATGGTGGTTACCAGAATGAAGGTTATAGAAAGGATGATAGAGGACAGGAGAAAAGAGTATTCAAAGGAAATTGTTTTAAGTGTGGTGAAGGACAGAGAATTTGAATGTAATCAAAGAGAGACAAGGAGAAAGATAGAGAACAATAGAAGGATAGCCTTTGTTGAAGAATATCATACCAAATCATCTAACAAACTAGAAGGAGAAGTGTTGGTGAATAGAAGAGCATTATGTCAAAGTGAGACAGAGCAAGAACTGTTGCAGAGAAATAATTTGTTTCAGACTAGATGCAAGGTAGTTGGTAAATGTTGCAAGGTGATTGTTGATAGTGGAAGCTCTAAGAACTGGGTTTCTAAAGAAATGGTGACCAAATTGAAGCTGAAAATATTGAAACACCCGAAGCCCTATCAAATAGCATGGATTCAAGATGAGAATAAGGTACTCATAAGTGAACAATGTTTGGTGAAATTGAAGATAGGAAATTATCATGATGAAGTTTTGTGTGATATCATGCCTATGGATGTATGCCATGTATTGTTGGGGAGACCTTGGCAGTATGATAGACAGGCTATTCATGATGGAAAGAAGAACACATATATCATTGTTGCTAATGGGATGAAGCAAACTTAGTTACCATTGGAGGATGTTCCTATGGTTGAGGTTTGTATGAATGCAAGAATATGTTTGGTTGATGGAAGGAGATTCCTAGATGGACTGAGACATAAGAACATTTTCTATGCCTTGGTTCCTAAGAAGGTTGAAGACTTGAAGCCAGTAGAAGAACAACTGGAAGAGATAAAGAAATTGTTAAAATAATATGAGGAGATCATTTTAGATAATATACTTGATGGATTACCACATGTAACGAGTATTAGTAATTGCATGGATCCAATTACTAGAGCCAGTTTTCCTAATAAAGTAGCACACTGGATAACACCTATAGAGAATGAAGAGTTGAATAGACAAGTGCAAGAATTGTTGAGAAATGGTTTGATTAGAGAAATCTTAATTCCTTGTGTAGTACCCATTGTGTTAGCACCTAATAAGGATGGAGAATGGAGGATGTGTACAAATTCTATACCTATAAACAAGATCACAGTGAAGTATAGATTTCCTTTGCCCCGAATGGACGACATTATGGATTTTTTGAGTGGAGCTAAGCACTTTACAAAGATAGATTTGAAGAGTGGATACCATTAGATCGGAATCAAAGAAGGGGATGAGTGGAAGACAACATTCAAGATAAATGAAGGATTGCATGAATGGTTGGTAATGCGTTTTGGACTAACAAATGCACTGAGTAGTTTCATGAGGTTGATGAATGAGGTATTGAAGAAATTCTTGGGTAATTTTGTGATTGTTTATTTGGATGACATCTTGATTTTCAATAAGACTAGAGAAGAACATTTGTTGCATATAAGACAAGTCTTACAAAGGTTGAGAGAAGAACAGTTGTTGATAAAGATTAAGAAGTGTAGTTTCATGAAGGAAGAATTGGTATATATCTTGGATTTTTGATATATGTGGATGGATTGACGATGGATCCTGAGAAAGTAAGAGCAATTGTTGAATGGCCTACACTAGAGGGCATTGGAGAGGTAAGATCATTTTATGGATTGGCTAGTTTCTACCAAAATTTCATTAGGAATTTTAGTTCTATTTGTGGTCCTATGACAAAAACCATGAGAGGAGATAAGAAGGATTTTAGATGGACATCTGTAGCAAACCAAAGTTTTGAGTTGTTGAAATAGAAGGTGACTGAGCAGCCTATGTTGGCTTTACCAAACTTTAATAAGGTATTTCAAGTAGACTGTGATGCAAGTGGAAATGCACTTGGAGCAGTATTAAGTCAAGAAGGGAAACCAATAGCTTATTTTAGTGATAAATTGAATGATGCTAGGAGATGATATTCAATATATGATCAAGAGTTTTATGCCATAGTTCAAGCCTTGAAGAAGTAGAGACATTAAGTTTGTTACCTAAATAATTTGTGTTGTATACAGATCAACAGGCCTTGCAGTATTTGAACAGTCAAGGTAAGTTGAATCAGAGACACATGAGATGGGTAGAATTCTTGCAAAGTTATACTTTTGTTTTGAAACATAGGAGTGGAAAATAAAATAGAGTTGCTAATGCTTTGAGTAGGAGAAGGAATTTACTAACAGAGATGAGAGTGGATGTATTAGGCTTTGATGAATTGAAGAATTTGTATGAGGAAGACCTAGATTTTGAAGAACCTTGGAGAGCTTGTAAAGAACCAGTCTTGGAAGATAGGAGTCAATGGTTAGATTATTTCATTTAGTAGGATATGTTGTTCAGAGGAAATCAATTCTGTATACCCCAGAGTTCAATGAGGGATAACTTGGTGAAAGAAAAACATAGTGGAGGATTGGAAGGACATTTTTGAGTTGATAGGGCAATAGCATTGGTAAGTGAGAATTACTTTTATCCATAGATTCATAAGGATGTTAGAAAATTTGTGTAGAGTTGTAGAGTTTCTTAAGTTGCAGAAAGGAGTAGTTTAGAATGTTAGATTGTATAAGCCTTTGAAAGTTCCAAAGAGACCTTGGGAGGATATCAGCATGGATTTCATACTTGTATTTTTGAAGACATGGAGAGGTAATGATTCTATATTTTTGGTGGTGGATAGATTTTCAAAAATGACACATTTCATACCTTGTAAGAAGAGAATAGATGCAATAGATGTAGAAGTCTTGTTTTTCAAGGAAGTGGTTAGATTGCATGGATTACCTAGGAGTATTGTCTCAGACAGAGATACAAAGTTTGTTGGTTACTTTTGGAGTACACTTTGGAAGAAGTTAAAGATAGATTTGAAGTTCATTTCTACTTTTCACCCACATACTGATGGATAGACAGAGGTAGTAAACAAGAGTTTTGGAAATTTGCTGAGATGTTTGGTTGGAGAGAAGACCGGAAGTTGGGATTTAGTTCTTGTACAAGCAAGGTTTGCATACAATAATTCAATGAACAAAAGTACTAGAAAGAAACCTTTTGAGATTGTTACTAGAGTTCATCTTAGAGGTATATCAGAATTGAGAGACATCAGTAAGGAAGATAAAAGGAGTGCAAAAGTAGAGGAATTTGTAGAACATATGAATATAGTACATACTCAAGTAAAGCAGCAATTAGAAGACATGAACTAGAAGTATAAGGAGTGAGAAGATGAAAAGAGGAAACATAATGAGTTCAAAGTCAGAGATGAAGTGATGGTGTATTTGAGGAAGGAAATATTTCTAGTTGGTATATATAATAAGCTGAAGATGAGGAAGTTTGGACCCTATAAGATTTTGAAGAAATTTGATTCAGGGAATGCATATGAAGTAGAGCTATCAAATGGAGTGGGTATATCACCTATATTCAATATTGCATATCTACATCAATATCATGAAGAAAAATTCAATGAAGATAGTAAAGTAGAAATGGAGTAGTTTTCTAAACAACAATCAGATGAGATAGAATAAATTTTCAACACCATAGATGGGAGGAAGATGCATGGAAGATAGTACAAAGAATATCTTGTGAAGTGGAAAGGCAGACCAATGGAGGACTCTTCTTGGATTTCTCAGGCTAAGGTAGACCGTATTAGTTTCCCTTTAGCCCCAAAAAAGTGAGGGACTCACTTTTCAATCAACCTCAGATGTCTAATGTAGGAGCATCCCTAGTTTTTGGTAGTCTTGCATCAACCAAAAATATTTTCATTTCAATTTGTTCTTGTTCAGTTCAAGTTGGCAGATTTAGTGTTTCGTCATATTTTCTCACCAGACCCTACGGATCTATATTTGCATCTTGGAAATGTTCATTTTCCTTATTCCAAGATTTGAGCATGACTGGATCATTTTTTGACAAGTTATCACTTTCGTATTATGTGGTAGTTTCTTGAACCAACACCAAAATAGTTTCAAGCCTAACAGCTAGTTTGATCATTTGTGGATCTTTCTCATATCTTGTGGATCTCAATGGTTCAATTCAAATTGTTTCGTGGAGTGTCCTTGAATTTAATTTAGGTCCACACTTCATCTTATGCATTCACCGAGGAGTAATTCAAATTTGAGGTTGGCTTATTCATACGCACTTTACATTTTCTTTCATTGGAGATTGTATCGATCTTTGGCTGATGTAGATGCTTCTAGATCTCGATAGATGATATAAAAAATTGTAATCGATCATTAGATAGAAATAAAGTTAGAAGATAGGATTTGATATGTAATATTTTAGCTGGCATAAGGAACATATTAGAACATTGTATATTGAGCATGTTGTAATAGGCTTGTGAGCCAAATCTGTAAGCCTGGATATTGTCGGCTACATGTAATTGAGTTTTTTGATAATAAGAATGTTTGAATCTTCATTTTCCTCCATATTTTGTGTCGCTTCTATGCTGTGACTCTTGTTGCATAGTCTGTACAGTTCTCTTTGAGGACCCTCCTACTGTGGTTTCACCATTAGCATTTCTTCTTATTTTACCTGTAAATGATGAACATGTCATTTCCTAATGGTCATAGGAAAATTGGTTTTGGGAGAAAACATTATTCAGATATATTATGTATGCACTTTTATGGAAAGGAGGGAATTAAGATAAGGATTATGCATATACATATTTTAATAACATTGTCATGATACATATCTGTTGGTAATATATGCTTAGTTGATGAAAAGGTATATTTTTTTTCATACCAATAAGATGTGTATATAGGAAAAGTTGGCAAGATGTCAGGATATAAATATATTTTATCAATTAGGCCCTATAATGAATAAATTATTATTATAATTAATGTTGTAGGAAAAATAGTGTCAAGGTAGTGTGAAATTATTAGGAGTGACAATTTACAATGCTACAAGAACTAGCTTGAACACAGATGAAGTTTCGTTCCTTTTCATTTCCTAAGCTTTTTGTTTTCGTTAAAGCCTTGAGATATCTTCAACCATGAGCATTTTTGGAAATACAATTGGTTTTAAGAACCTCATGAATCCTCGAAGAGGTTTTTGAGAACTTTTTGAAATTTCCACACATTATCCCCAAGAGTACAAATACAAGCCGAAGTAAGTGAAATACCTCAAATCCACAACACAGATAGGGTTTTCATTTGGGATAGAGGTTTTGAATACTTTATTCACTCCTAAAAAGGATTGACCAACCTCATCAGAGGTTGATAAAGTTTCACGAACTAAGGCATGATTCAAAAAATATTTTAATATTTGATGATAAGCTATGGGGGAATATAAAAGAGATAACATAATTATAGGATTCAGAAAATTGTTTCAGGAACCAAGATGCTAAAAATGAAGCAACACAATAAAAAAAATTGTGGTGAGAATGAAAATCAGACTATCAATGTCCTCCTTTGGATGCCATTCAAATCTAATCTCTATATTCAGACGTGTATAAAATTGGTTGGTCATCTTGATGTGGTGTGATGAATGATAAGTAGTGAGTAGAGAGAAAAATAAGAGTAGGAGAGAAAGAAAAGCATATTTTTGTTTGTAGGCTCCCTAAATTGTATGTACAATGGTCAAGGTAGTAAATTCCTTGTGGATTTTTATTTTCCTAGTGTAATCTACTTTGATTGTGTATTTGAAAATTAAAAAAAAAAGGAGTTTAATTTCTTTTGAATGTATGCGTGCTTGACAATCAATTTTTTTTAGATTCTTAATCAATGTTAGTGTTAACACTCAGTCATATGACTTTCACAAATAATTTACTTAAATCCAAATTTGTAAATCATCATTTTATATTATTTTCTTATCTTTTTTGACTTTTCCAAATTAAACAATGTGAAATAGGTAAATCCTATTTGAGAATCCAAAATCGTTGAAATTTTCAATCAATATTAATATCAATGTTTTCAAATCTAATTTTCTTCCAAATTTCTAAAGCATCATTTTTTATTAATTTCCTAGACCATGTGAAGGAGGTAAACATGTTTGACAATCCGAAAATTTTATGGTGAGCATTAAAATCATACCAAGTCAATTTCCTCCTTTGTATGCCATTCAAATCTAATCTCTATCTTCTAAAGTGTAGAAAATTGGGTGCTCATCTTGATGAAATGTGATGAAGGGTAGGTAGAGAGTAGAGAGAAGAAAAAAAGTATGAGAGAACCTAAATCCTATGTTTTGTCTATAGGGTCCCTAAATTCTACGTGCAATGGTCAAGGTATCGAGTGTTTTGTGGCTTTTTTGTTTCCTAATGTAATTTACCTTGATGGTTTGTTTGACAATTAAAAAAAATGGAGAGTTATGTCCTTTGAATATGTATATTCTTGACAATCCAAAGTTTTTGAGATTCTTAATCAATATTTGTGTCAACACTCCATCATATGACATTCACAGCTAATTTAAATCAATCCAAATTTCTAAACCATCTTTTTCTATTAATAGATAAAGTCTATTTAAAAATCCAAAAGTGTTGAAATTTTGAATCAAGATTAATATCATTGTTTTCTTATTTAATTTGCTTCCAAATTTCTAAAAGTCTTTCATTTTCTATTAATTCCCTAGACCTAATGAAGGAGGTAAATGTGCTTGATAATCCAAAATAATTGTGGTGAGCATTAAAATTGTCAATATCCTCATTTGTATGCCATTCAAATCTAATCTCTATCTACTAAAGTGTAGAAAAATGGGTGGCCATATTGATGGGATATGATGAGAGGTAGCTATTAAGTAGAGAGAAAAATAAGAGCCGGAGAGAAACCAAGGCCTATGTTTTGTATGTAGGTTGCCTGAATTCTATGTGCAATGATCAAGGTAATTAGTGTTGTGGCATTTTTATTTTCCTAAACTAATTGAATTTGATTGTGTGTTTGACAATTCATAAGAAATTGGAGTGCAATTTCCTTTGAATGTGCATATGTCTAGCAATCCAAAGTTTTTGAGATTCTTAATCAATGTTAGTGTCAACACTCAATCATATGACATTCACAACTAATTTAATTCAATCCAAATTTCTAAACAACACATTTTTTATTATTTTATTATCTTTCTTTACCTTTGCCAAATTAAACGATGTGAAATATTGAAAGCCTATTTGAGAATACAAATTTATTGAAATTTTCAATCAATATCAATATCAATGTTTTCACATTTAATTTGCTTCCAAATTTCTAAACCATCATTGTCTATTAATTTGCTAGACCATTTGAAGGATGCAAGTGTGTTTGACAATCCAAAAAATTTGTGGTGAGTATTAAAATTAGACTCGCAATGTCCTCCTTTGTATGGCATTCAAATCTAATTTCTATCTTCTAAAGCATATAAAACTGGGTGGTGATCTTAATGGGATGTGATGAATGGAAAGCAATGAGTAGAGAGAAAAACAACAATAGGAGAGAAACTAAAGCATGTGTTTCATTTGCAGGTTCCCTAAATTTTGCATGCAATGGTCAAGGTAATATGTATTTTGCGACATTTGTTTTTAGTCTAATTTACTTTAATTGTGTGTTTGACAATTAAAAAAAATAGAGTGCAGTGTCCTTTAAATATGTGCATTCTTGACAATCCAAGATTTATGAGACTCATAATCAATGTTAGTGTCAATACTCAAACATATGACATTCATAACTAATTTAAATCAATCCAAATTTCTAAACCTATCATTTTCTATTAATAGATAGAATCTATTTAAAAATCTAAAATTGTTGAAATTTTGAATCAATATTAATATCAATGTTTTCACATTTATTTTGCTTCCAAGTTTCTAAGCCATCATTTTCTATTAACTTCCTAGACCTAATGAAGTAGGTAAACGTGTTTGACAATCCAAAAAAATTTGAAGTGAGCATTAAAATTGTCAATATCCTCGTTCGTATGTCATTCAAATCTAATCTCTGCCTTCTAAAGTGTAGAAAAATGGGTGGTCGTCTTGATGGGATGTGATGAATGGGGGGGAGTGAGTGGATAGAAAAACAGGAGTCTAAAGCCTGTGTTTGTGCAATGGTCACAAGTCAACGACGGTAAGGTAAGCAGTGTTCTCACGCAAAAGAGAATTCCACACGTTAACAAGTCTTTGTAAAATCACGGACGTGAGAGTTGGCACCACTTCTTTTATTACATCTTCCCCTGCCCAAAATTATTACACAACTGTAATAACAATTTAGCTTTTGTTGGACTGCGTAATACTTAAAAGAGAAGATAAAATATAATATTTTAAGGATTTCTTAAATTTAAAATCTTACTTAATGTTTTCGTGTTCTTTATTTGATTGCCTTTAAATTATTTATATAATAAAAAAATTTATTATATATTTTATAATTTATTTATAATTTTCAATTTATTCTACTTATACTTAGAAATATGTTAACTTAATATGTTATTTATAATATTTATGTTGATTATGATTTTATTTATTTATTTATATATTTCATATAGTATTTTTATATTTCTTAAATGCAGTTATTATTATGTTTATGTCATGGGGATATGATCATTAGTGTAATTTTATTTGACAAATTTAAATCTATTTTTCATTAATTTTTTGTTGACATAAATCAAAAAATTCATTGGTATCTATTCATATACACACCAATTTACTTGGAATAAGACCTAGTTTGGCATATATAAAGACATGCCCTAAGATCCTAGAATACAAAATCATGGACTACTAAGAATGCATGAAGAACAAACATTGTAACATCATATTCACAATTAATAAGGGAAAATAACATTCATAATAACTTGCATCAACATTTCAAAGAATAGATACTACATGTATCATATTTTGCTTATTATGAAAATAAAATAAAGGGGCTTCCATAAGGTGAGAGGAATTGAGGTACTTCAATCCTAGCTCAATAACCTCTAAAGGTGTTCATTAACACTATCCAATGTTAAATAGTCTAATGGATGGAGGCAATTGAAATTTTCATGCCCAAAAACACACATGATATAATTCTAGAAAATGATATAATTTCAAAAATATTTGCTAGGATCACAAGAGTGATCCCATTCAAAAATCATAATAGTTAATTCAATTTTCCATATTTGTTAGTAAGCGTTCACAAACTCATAGTAGGGTCACAATCAAGTTCTTCCGACACACAACTCAATCCATTATTGTTGAAATAGTTACACACTATATCTTCCATTCGTTGTTAGTTTAAATTTTAAATGTCTCCTATTTGGCTTAGTTCATTATGCTATTTTATTTATAGTTTATTATTGAAATACCATATGTGAGAGTTAAATATTGTGGTTGCTTTACACTACCAATTTTTTAATGCATACTCCATTTCTCTTATGTCAATTGTCACAACCCTCTTTCTTAGAACATTTGGAAAACTCTTTATTATTATTAAGTTAAGTTAGTTGAAATAATTATGATATTTTATGGATAATTTATAAAGCTAAAACTAAGGGAAAAATAAATTAAAATCTTAAAAAATTAAATAGATATTTTGGTAAATAAATAAATAAAATTACGATACAAAAATTTATTTATGAAAATATGAATCTTTTTCAAATTATGAGTAAATGAAAAAGATTTTTTTTTTAATTGTTTAAAAGTTATATTTCTCTACTTCGACTTTCTATGTTCCCTTCAAGTCAACATTTCGGCTCTTATTAGTTAACTCCATCTCATTTTAAAATCGTAAGCTTCCCTTTTGGATTATCTACTCTCCCTTAAAGAGAATTCTTTCAGCATCATCAGTTAACTAAGCATAAAATGGGAAACTTAAAGTGCACCATTATCAATATTTTTAAATTAAAAATTCATTATTGTCTTTGAATGCATTATCGAATTCGTTGAAATATTGACAACATTTTTATTATCACATAAGATAGAAATTGGTTCATCGTAGACTACTTTGATATCCTTTAATGTTTGCCTCATCCATAACACACGTGTGCAATAGGATATTGCAATGTACTCTGCTTCTACAACATATAAAGACATTAAATCTTGTTTCTTTCTTAGCCATGGCATCGATTTGCATCCAAGAAAAAATGCACCACCACTTGTACTTTTCTTGTCATCTACACAACCAACCCAATCTACATCTGTATAAGCACTTAGAGTGAAATTAGTATCCTTTGGATACCATGATCCAAAGTTCCCTTCAAGTATCTGAATATCCTCTTTACTACTGCAACATGTGACTCTCTAGGATCTTTTTGAAATCTAGCCCCAAGACAAACTGCATGCATTATAGTTAGATATAATAGTCCTCCAATCATTGATCTATACTTGCTTTGATTAGCCTTAGGAGATTTATCATTCTTGCATAGCTTGCAATAAGTAATCATGGGGATACATACTAGTTTAGAATCTTCCATTCCAAACTTCTTCAACATTTCCTTGACATACTTTGATTGTGAAATGAAAATACCTTTATCTAATTTATTGATATGTAACCCAAGGAAAAAAATATTCTCCCCAAACATAGACATCTCAAACTCTTTATGCATCTCTTCTGCAAATCTCTTACACATAACTTCATTACCTCCAAAAATTATGTTATCACCATATGCAAACACAATCAAGATTTGATCTTTTTCAACTTTAAAGTAAATATCGCTATCTGCGGTACCTTTATTGAATCCTTGTTGTAACAAGTACATGTCTAGCCCTGCATACCAAGTTCTGGGAGCTTGCTTTAATCCATATAATTCATTTTTCAGTCTGTAGACCAAATTTGGTTTATCTGATAACTGAAATCTTTTCGGTTGTTCTATGTATGCCTCTTCTTTCAATTCTCCATTCAAGAAAGCATACTTCACATCCATTTCATAAACCTTGAAATCCTTATGTGCTGCAAAATCCAAAGAAATCCTGATAGCTTCCATTCTTGGCACTAGAGAAAATTTCTAACTCTACAATTAGTAGTCTTATGCCCAAAAATATTGTAAGATAAACAATATCCTTGAAAGGCTTGATTGAACTTGTTAGGAGCATGCTATTTTGTTGATGGAGGAATTTTGAAACTCTTTTACTTCTAGTTGGAACTAGATCAACCTTCTTTCTTTCCATTATGAATATGTTTTGTATCTCTAGAGATTTTCTTATTGGAGTCTTCAAGATAGATTCACTCTCCTTTTGTTTAAATTTTTTCATTTAATTTTTAACTGTCAGGACCAGACTTCTCTCCTTCATCAATTTGTTCCTTTTTCTCTTTTCAGGGCTTTCCTTAGGGTGGTATTTTCTTCTCCAAGCTTTAAAAATTCAATAGTTTTGTCTTTGAGATTGATATTCAAGCAATATTTAATCCTCTTTCCTTCTTCAAGCTTCATTTTCAAATCAAATATCACACCTTCTACCTCTTTTAGCATAATTTCATATCTTTTACCTCCTTTTACTTCAATTCATAGTTTTTCAAATTCTTCTTTTGATTTTGCAAGCAATTTTTCATATTTCCAATTTAAACATCTTGCTTTATTCAGGTCTTTCAATGTAGACCAAATTTCTCCTTCAAAGTCAATCCCCCATTCATCTGAGTTGAAGTCCCAAGCTTTAGGTTCCATAGATTCTAGATCTGTATTAGAGGAAAATATGTCTTCATCACTTAAGGGGCATGACTCATTATGCATGTCAACACCATACTTTTTACTAGTATTATTGAACGCCATAAAGAGAGTTTCATCATTTGAATCATTCTTCTCAACTTTAGAAGAACCAAGTTACTTTCTTTAGATAAGAGACCCTTCTTGATCTTGTCTCTTTTATTGCTATCATCTAATTCTTTATAAGGACATTTGGATGAAAAATGACCTATTCTTCCATAATCAAAACATTTAAAAGGTAACTTACTTTTGTATATTCTAGTACCTTTCTTTAGTCTTCTCACAAAGTTAGATTCAACTTCATCAAGCTCATCATTTTGATCGATAGCCTCATCTTGAATCTTTTTGTTAACTTTGAATGCAACTTCTTTCTTTGGAACATCTTGACCAAACTCTCTTATCTCAAAGGTAGTGAGAGTACCAAAAATTTACTCAATTGAATACTAATCAAAGTCTTTGGATTCTTCAATGGAAAACACTTTATGACTGTAATATTTTGTGAGAGATCTCAAAACCTTCTTTACTATTTCTCTTTCCTTCTCTTATCCACTAAGACCAATAATGCCAATAACAAATTCTTTAACTTAGAGGATATAGCGTATATTTCATCTGCAGAGTCTCAAATTTTCTCTTGAAGATTTGCATCTTGACTTTCTTCACTTTAGAATCTCTTTCATAGATGCTACTAAACTTCCCCCAAGCATCTTTGGAAGAAGTAAAAATCATCACCTTCAACAACTTTGAATTAGATAGTCCACATAGAAAGCATTCTTGGCTTTAGCATTATATTCATACAATATAATTTCAATAGGATCTATAATAGGAGTGGTAGGAGAAACATACCCACTTTTGACTGATTTCTAATAACCAAAACCAAGAGAGTTAAGGGGTCCTTCCATTCTCATTTTGTAGTAGGAGTAAGTGTTCCCATTAAACCTAAGACACTTGTATGAACCATCATGTGTCATCCTGGATCTTTGCCTCAAGCTATTAGGCTTCTACAGAGGAACTTGGCTCTAACACCATTTTTTGAAGACTTCCAAAGACTAATAGGAAGTGAATTAGTCTAGACAAAATCCTAACCCCTTCCAAAACTTTAAACTTTAAACACAAATCAAACTCTTTTAGTAGATAAATATAGAAATTGAAGTAGAGCAATAATAGAGAATATTATTACAAATAGAATCTTTAATACCTTCAACAAACTTAACCAATGAAAGATATAACAGTATTTAGATCAATGAAAAAAGTGATGGAAATAGATAACAAACACATACATAAGGAGACACCATATTTATGTGGAAAACCCAATGAGGGAAAAACCACAGTGAGAGTTAACTCACAATATAAGGTTCAACACTAAAAATAATTGTAGGAAGGGTCACTTCCTTAGAGTAGGACACATTTATAAAACTTGCAACACTAAAGTACCAACCAACTCTATGAGCAAGTTACATGGACCTAATGAGATTCACTATCTCAGAGTAGGATACAATTTGATTTAAAGAGAATTACAAAGAATTCCAACACAAGTCTTTGTTGACTTAGGCATTCAAGCACAAATGATCTTTCCTTTCACAATATTTAGCATTTTCTCCATTGGATATATTTAGTATGATTGACACATACACTTCTTTGAACATGTACACTAATCCATTGTGTTGAAACATAAATGATCTTGCATTTATATCCATTGCAACACTTCAATTCTTCAATTAGGTTAACCAAAAAGAGAATAAACAATGAATTCAACTAGTCAACCACCAAAGAATAATTTGTTCCTATCACAAGGATAAATATGAAAAAAAAATCTTGACACTTTTTTCAATGTGATCCAAAATTATTTACATGCAAGTGCACATCAACATAAGTCGACATCAAGGAAACATGTCAATGAAACATTGAAGCACATAACAAGTTAGCCCATAAACACTCTTTCAATTGAATTTAGTTGATATGATCATAAAAAGGATAGGTCAGGACCCAAAACTATCATGACACATCTTCAATTGCATGTGAAACCCCCTTGAGCACATATCCCAAGCAAAGGAACAAGCCTTGCTGGTTAGATATCCACAAATAACGTAGAAAGCCAGCTCAAGACATAATGTGACAACAAAATGGCCAATTAGAAACATGTTGATCACATAGAGATTTTCCTTGAACATTCAACATCACTTTCATATGCTTCTTTCATACTGCCATGCCATCAATAGCACTGGGTGATCCCATAATAGTGGTTTACAATTTTTGGCCAAACTGGACACTGAAATTATTATTTTTAACTAAATCTTCACATTCCGGCACCTATAGCGACTAAACTGTCAGGAATTTGAAGATGGTGTAAACTAGAGTCTCATCAAATTTTGTCTGTAGATTCTAAAAATATTTTTTTCAAAATTTTTGGAATCAAATTGCACTTCTTTTTCCATCTCCCACGAAAATAGATTTTTTCAGAAAACAACATTTTTAAAAAGTGATGCACACCGTATAACGCATAACTTTTTTTTCCATGAAGGATAAAATTCTAATTCTTTCAAATTTAGATTTATAACTATGATATCTAGTGCTTCCACTTGGATAGATAGTTTTTTATTGAATATTTTTTCCTTAATCAAGTTTCAAAGTCAAATGAATTACAATTCAGACACAACGCGACTGTATAACACGTAACTTTTTTTGTATATGTCAAAATTTAATTTTTTTTTTGTTGGATCAAGGACTTCAATATCTAGTGCACTCATATTTTTCAATTTTTTTTTTATAATCTTCTATTTTTCCACATGTGAAGAACAAAGAAATTCATTTTCGATGAAAAACCTATGTTTAATAAAACTTAAAAACAAATACATAAAAAACCAAAACATATTAAAATTATATTCATTGGATAGCTTGTTCTGAGGAATACCATAATCATTTGAAATAAATTTTAAATGAATTCATTTGATCCCCAAAATCTAAATCAAAAGTGATTTTTTATCAGCATTTTGATAGGTGTAAAGGAGACACATTTATAGGTATGGTTTAAAACTAGTGAGGTTCTATCCAAGGGGGTTTGATCTAAGGTGATTTGATCAAACCCTCTTCAATTGGAATCCTTAAAATGGAACTTTTTAAGGATTAAATCATTATATTTTCTAAAAATATGTGATTTCAACTAAAATTCGTTCCTCTCAGGAATTGTAAACCACTATTATGACAGCACCCCACTGTAGATCACTACAGAAAAATTTATTCAAGAAAATAGAATACATAATCGGGTAGTGTAGCATTAGTAGAACAACTTGCAAACCATTTTAGTATATGAGATTAGAATTAAGAAATTTCACAAATGCTATGAGCACATTCACCAAGCTATATGAGTAGAGAGATCAATGCAGAGAAATGTGAAGCAGTTCCTAGACTAGTCTAGACAACTAGCAACACTGCCAACCTTCTGCAATTCATAAGAACCTCCTTGGCAACACAAGTGACCTAAAAAGATAAGATTACAATGTACACAAAGCACAAAATTGAATACCAAACTGTAAGACCAAAATTGTAACAATGGAGGAATGCAAAGCATTCTCTTGGACAAACTTCAATGCAGCTTCGTGAACGAAAATGATCATTTAAGCAACTTGCAGAGACCAAAACTTCTTTTTAGCAGCACATATAATATTAAGAACAATACGAGAGAGTATGAGACATACTATAGACCCTCAAAAACATCTCTCCAACATTAGTTATACTTCTAATCCTCATCTTAATGCTTCTAATACTTCTAATCCTCATCTAAATAAAAAATTCTAACAATAATAATGCATTATATGAACATCGACAATAATATTTCTTTGATAAGGGATAACATCCAACCACATGAACTTATTCAACTCTTCGATAAGGCATGACATCCAACCATGAACTTCTTCAATTATTTTCTTATTTGATAAGGCATGACATCTAACCATGAACTTCTTTAATCATTTTATTTTTTGATAAGGTATTACATCTAACCAATGTTAGCCCAGACTTAATATAACAAAGACAACCAATTCCAAGTACTAATAATATGCAACTCAAGGGAAAAAATCAATTACAACTAACAATCACCATTTATAGCAACTAGAAACAATCTTCTTAGTGTTTTAACATCAATGACAACCATTAGTGTTGACATTAATGACAACAACACAACCATTAGCATTGACATCAATGATAACATCTACCAACAATCCAAAGCAAATCCAAGCCAAAGGCTTGGAAATTCCCAATGAAGGAAAAAATGTGAGCAGATTATAATGCACTTGCATTATGCCATAAATTTAACATAACGTGAGCATGTTATAACACAATCATATTATGTCAAAGTTATGACATAACATGAGGACATTATAACACACTCACATTATGCTTTGTTTTAACTTTTTCTTCTATGTTTGTTTGTTTCTATGTATGGATGTATGTTTGAATGAATGCATGTTTGTATGTATGTATGTTTGTATTTTTGTATGTATGTATTCTTGTATGTATGTATGTACTTATAAACATGTGAATATGCCAAGTATCCACTTATCTAGAGTTTGTAGCTACAAAATACTATGTAACTAGCACAATTTGGGTTAGTGATAGAAAAATAGGCTTATGTATTATTCTAGTTGGGCTTGGTTTTATACTTGTAGATTTTCTTGTGGAAGAGCCTTATGATTCTTTAACACCCTAATTAGGATTTCCCTCAAGTTAGTCTTATGGAGTTCAAAGTGTAAAATATTGTTAAATCTTATCTATTTTAATTTTTCTTGTCCTTGGTTCAATCTTAGGTTTTCCATCTTACTTGGATTGACTAGATCTGTGGGTCCAAATTTTGTGTCATCCCTTAGAGCTAAGGGTAGCATGAAATAAAACCACTAGATTGGCATCATTTTTAGGGATGAATGTTTGATTCATATGTTGAAGACCCTTGTAGCTTGATGAGGAAACTTTTGCAGCTATATTGATTTTCTTGACATGTCAATTTGTGCCAAGGGAGTATCATTATTGAACTAATATGAAGATTTTAATGGAGAATCAAACCCATAAAAAATGTTCAACCTTTAAGAAATGAAGGCATTATTAAAATTTAGTACTCTTTGAGAGGTGGTGATCATGCTAATGAATGGTTGAATAATTTCTTCCTATGGTTAAAATATATTACATGGATTTACAAGGAGTTTGATTAGAAGGAGAAATTGTGTGAATTCCATAATATTTTCCATGTATTTTATCATTTCATCTTATTTTACAGGTAAAGGATGAATACATCATTTCCTAATGGTCATAGGGGAATTGGTTTTGGAAGAAAACATTATTCGCATATTATGTATGCAATTTTATGGAAAGGAGGGAATTAAGATAAGAATTATGCATCTACATATTTTAATAACATGGTCATGATACATGTCTTGGTAATATATGCATAGTAGATGAAAAGGTAAATGTTTTACATACCTATAAGATGCATATATAAGAAAGGTTGTCAAGATGTTAGGATATAAATAAATTTTATCAATTAGACCCTGTAATAAATAAATTATTATTATAATCAATGTTGTAGGAAAAATAGAGTGTCAAGGTAGTGTGAAATTATCAAGGGTGACAATTTACAATGCTACAAGAACTAGCTTGAACACAAATGAAGTTTCATTCCTTTTCATTTCCTAAGCTTTTCATTTTTGTTAAGCCTTGAGATATCTTGAACCACGACTGTTTTTGGAAACACAATTGGTTTTAAGAACCTCATCGGTCCTCAAAGAGGTTTTTGAGAACCTTTTAAAATTTCCACACATTATCCCCAAGAGTACAAATACAAGACGAAGTAAGCTAAATACCTCAAATCCACAACATAGATAGGGTTTTCATTTGGGATAGAGGTTTTGAATACTTTATTCACTCCTAAAAAGGATTGACCAACCTCATCAGAGGTTGATAAAGTTTCACGAACTAAGGCATGATTCAAAAAATATTTTAATATTTGATGATAAGCTATGGGGGAATATAAAAGAGATAACATAATTATAGGAATCAAACAATTGTTTCAGGAACCAAGACACTAAAAATGAAGCAACACTATAAAAAAAAATGTGGTGAGAATGAAAATTAGACGATCAATGTCCTCCTTTGGATGCCATTCAAATCTAATCTCTATATTCAAACATGTATAAAATTGGGTGCTCATGTTTGTGTGGTGTGATGAATGATAGGTGGTGAGTAGAGAGAAAAACAAGAGTAGGAGAAAAAGAAAAGTATATTTTTGTTTGTAGGCTCCCTAAATTGTACATACAATGGTCAAGGTAATAATTTTTTTGTGGATTTTTATTTTCCTAGTGTAATCTACTTTGATTGTGTATTTGAAAATTCAAAAAAAAAATGGAGTTTAATTTCTTTTGAATGTATGTGTTCTTGACAATCAGTTTTTTTTTCTAGATTCTTAATCAATGTTAGTGTTAACACTCAATCATATGGCTTTCACAAATAATTTACTTAAATCCAAATTTGTAAATCATCATTTTAAATCATTGTGTTATCTTCGTCGACTTTTCCAAATTAAACAATGTGAAATAGGTAAATCCTAGATTTGAGAATCCAAAATCGTTAAAATTTTGAATCAATATTAATATCAATGTTTTCAAATATAATTTTCTTCCAAATTTCTAAAACATCATTTTTTATTAATTTCCTAGACCATGTGAAGGAGGTAAACATTTTTGACAATCCAAAAATTTTGTGGTGAGCATTATAATCATACCAGGTCAATTTCCTCCTTTGTATGCCATTCAAATCTAATCTCTATCTTCTAAAGTGTAGAAAATTGGGTGGTCATCTTGATGGGATGTAATGTAGGGTAGGTAGAGATTAGAGAGAAAAAAGAGAGTATGAGACAACCTAAACCCTATATTTTGTCTACAGGGTCCCTAAATTCTACATGCAATGGTCAAGGTAACGAGTGTTTTGTGGCTTTTTTGTTTTCTAGTGTAATTTACTTTGATGGTGTGTTTGAAAATTAAAAAGAAATGGAGAGTAATGTCCTTTGAATATGTGTATTCTTGACAATCCAAACTTTTTGAGATTCTTAATCAATATTAGTGTCAACACTCAATCATATGACATTCACGGCTTATTTAAATCAATCCAAATTTCTAAACCATCTTTTTCTATTAATAGATAAAGTCTATTTAAAAATCCAAAAGTGTTGAAATTTTGAATCAAGATTAATATCATTGTTTTCTTATTTAATTTGTTTCCAAATTTCTAAACTGTCATTTTGTATTAATTTCCTAGACCTAATGAAGGAGATGAACATGCTTGACAATCCAAAATAATTGCGGTGAGCATTAAAATTGTTAATATCCTCTAAAACTCTATCTTCTAAAGTGTAGAAAAATGGGTGGTCATCTTGATGGGATGTGATGAATGGGAGGGAGTGAGTAGATAGAAAAACAAGAGTCTAAAGCCTGTGTTTTGTGCAATGGTCACATGTCTACAATGGTACGATAACGTGTGAGAAGTCTAAAGCCTGTGTTTTGTGCAATGGTCACAAGTCTATGATGGTACAATAACATGTGAGAAGTCTAAAGCTTGTGTTTTGTGCAATGGTCACAAGTCTACGACGGTATGATAATGTGTGAGAAGTCTAAATCCTGTGTTTTGTGCAATGGTCAAAAGTCTACGATGGTATGATAACGTGTGAGAAGTCTAAAGCCTGTGTTTTGTGCAATGGTCACAAGTCTACAATGGTATGATAATGTGTGAGAAGTCTAAAGCTTGTATTTTGTGCAATGGTCACAAGTCTATGATGGTACGATAACGTGTGAGAAGTCTAAAGCTTGTGTTTTGTGCCATGGTCACAAGTCTACGATGGTACGATAATGTGTGAGAAGTCTAAAGCCTATGTTTTGTGCCATGGTCACAAGTCTACAATGGTACAATAAGCAATGTTCTCACATGTTAACAAGTCTTTGTAAAATCATGGACGCGAGAGTTGGCACCACCTCTTTTATTACATCTTCCACTCCCCACAAATATTACACAAATATAATAACAATTTAGCTTTTGTTGGACTCCCTAATACTTAAAACAGAAGATAAAATCTAATATTTTAAGGACTTTTAAAATTTAAAATCTTTCTAAATGTTTTGGTTTTCTTTGTTTTATTGTTTTTAAATTATTTATATAATAAATAAAATATTATATATTTTATAATTTATTTTTAGTTTTCAATTTATTCTATTTATATTTAGAAATATGTTAATTTAATTTTTTATTTATAATATTTATGTTGATTTAACTTACCTATTTAATTGGGATTCTTATTTATTTATATATTTCATATAATATTTTTATATTTCATAGATGTAGTTATTGTCATGTTTATATCATGTTGACATACTCAATAGTGTAATTGTTTTTGACAAATCTAAATTGATTTTTCACTAATTTTTTAGTTGACCTAAATAAAAAAATTGATTGGTATCTATCCATGTACACAACAATTTATTTGGAATAAGGCCTAGGTTGGAATATTTAAAGACATGCCCTAAGATCATACAATACAAAATCATGAAGTATCAAGAATTCGTAAGGAATGAACATTATAGGATAAAATTCACATTTAATAAAGGAAAATAACATTCATAATAACTTGCATCAACATTTCAAAGAATAGATACTACATGCATCATCTTTCGATTATTGCAAAAAAAAAAGGGCTTCCATGAGGTGAGAGGAATTGAACTACTTCAATCCTAGCTCAATAAGTTCCTAAAGGTGCTGATCAACACTATCCAATCTTAAATAGTCTAATGTGTGGAGGCAAATGAAATTCTCATGCCCAGAAACACACATGATATAATTTGAAAATATTATCTAGGATCACAAGATTGATCCCATCCAAGAGAATACAATAGTTAATTCAGTTTTTCATGTTTGTTTGTAGTTGTTCACAATCTCATAATAGGTTGACAATCATGTTCTTCTCACAAATAATTCAATCCATTATTTTTCAAATAATTACATAATATATCTTCCTTTATTTGTTAGTTTAAAATTTAAATGTCTCATATTTAGCTTAGTTGATTTTGTTAGTTTATTTCTAGTTTATTATTGAAATACCATATGTGAAAGTTAAATTTTGAGGTTGTTTTACACTACCATTTTTTCCTTTAATGCATAATCCATTTCTCTTATGTCAATTTCCCTTGCTAGCTCACCATTGTTCACACTACCTTTTGATATTGTAGGATAGTTTTTATCTCCTACATTTATTGTTACATCATGTTTGATAGTTACTGAGTTACTTTTACCATAATAAGTGAAAATGTTGATAAATGTAAGTTGTGACTTTAATATGTTTAATAGGTGAAGAAATATGGGAATATGCAATAAGATGTGGTTCATTTCAAAAGAATGAATGCGTTTTGAATTTATGGAATGATATGTATTGCAATGTGAATATTCTAATGCTTTGTTGATACAAATGTTTTGTGATGTATATGGATTTATTATGAACATTTATCTACCTTGGTGTTGTACTAAGTTAGATGCAGGGACAAATTCAATCCTCTAGAAGGGAGGGGAAGAATCACTCAGGAGAAGTGATTGGTTGGGTAACCCTTAATGAAACCTAACTAAACTTTCGCACACTCACTTTTAGTTTGGCCTAGTCAAGTTAGTAGTTTGGGAAAATGGTAAGTAATTTCTAGCTGTGATTGCACATAATTTGTTCTAGGTTATGAATGTTTGGTATCAATTTATGATCTTGCTCTTTGGACGTTTTGATTCTAGTTATGTCATTGAGTCTTATGAAAGTCCTTCGTATATTTATATTTTGTCAATAAATATATAAATGGAATGAGTATATGTGTAAATGTGTGTGATTGCATGCTATGCATGAGGATGTCAATTATACGTTTATGAAATATATGCAGAGGTACACATTTCATGAATGTACTCATTGATGGAGATGAATATACATATTTGTGTATAGTTAGGACATTAAAATAATGTTAAATATAAAATATACATATTAATATATATATTGATTATATGTTTATATGTTGTTATTATCAAAATATGTGTGAGTATTTAAATATAAAATAACATATTTGATGAACTTGTAAGTTAGATGTATATATATACATATAGATATTATGTTATATCTGTACATATATAATATATATGCAAATATATTAAAAAATAAACTAAATGATTAGTCTTGAAAATGCATATTCAGGCACATAGTATAAGGAATAGCATTGATTTCATTTGGAATATATAGCATGTAGGTGGAGTAATAGTTGTGCCATTCTAAACAAAGTAGACCAAGCCAATAGCAAACTCTATATACCAAATGTTGGCAAGCGCATAAGATGAGACAAGTTCTTTAACACATTATAACCTTTGGACTGTATATATGCTAGCATGGAATAACAATTTTTCCTGCCTATAGAATAGGAACAAAAGCAACACATAGTGGTAAAGACTATATGGTAAATAATGCTAAGTATGGTAGCGCTAAAGTCATTTAATATGCATCGACAAGCTTGCAAATACAATGCAATGTTTAGAAGACTCAACCAAAGGTTAAAAGAGGTATTTGAAGAGTATTTAAATGCTGACTTGGTATTAGCACAACAAGCGTCAAAATGCATGATATAAGGTTTTAGGTGGTGCCAAAATATGAAAACTTCATTGAAAACATAAGTCTAAACTATTAACTTTGTCCAATGATGGAAGACTAAGTGTAGAATAAGTCATGTAAAAATTGGCATATTTGGAATCAACCTGTTGATCTTTTACCTTGCATTTATGGAAAGAATTCTTCATGTCTTTGTTTCATTCGATCTACTATTTTGTTTTGATGAGTATTGCTTTTAAATGTTTCCACCCATTTTTTTAGATTGCTAAGTTGATCTTTGAAGCTAAGAAGTATCATTTATCATAGCTTGCATTTAAGAAGAAAGGTCTCATATTTCTATATAAATATAGGCGAGAGGAATTACTCAGTTGGACACATTATTCACTTGCATTCTGCTACATTTTATCTAAGTTATTTTTGTTTGAGCTGAGAGTTGTTTGTGAGGGGAGTTAAGAGAGTAATTGTGAGAATTCTTAGGTGTGGATTTGGAGAATTACTGAAGATACTTGGAGTAGATTGACCTTTGAAGTCAATTTATTTTTGGTGTTTTGAGATAGATGAGATATAGATGCAACATGTAATTAATGCGATGAAAATTTGAATAGAGCAGTATTGCGAATGATAAGTTGAGGATCAAAATTGTGCAAATGAAGAGCAAGGAAAAGTGTTGAATCAAAATCGGTGCAAATATTATTACTATGCTTCATTGGAACTATATTCCTGCATATTGTAGATGCAATTGTAATAGCTAAAAATAGGTTGTGAGCTACCTTCCTTATTCTATCTTATTCTTTGTGGGTAGTGAGTCCACTTGGACTGTGAGTTCACCTACAGTGAGCATTTCTATAATATACTATAACCAATTATAATATATTGTGAGCTAACCCTCACCGTGGTTTTTCCTATTTTTGGTTTTCCACGTAAAAATCCTAGTGTTCATGTTTTATGTGATTTTGTGGATGTTTTCATGCTTTCTTTCCTTACTGTGGTTGAATATGCATTAGTGATCAAGGATTTTTAATATTTAAATGGTTTAAGAGAATACTGATTCACCCCCCTCTCGATATTCTAGGTGTTAAAAAATTGGTATTAGAGTTTGGTTCCTTTGAATGATCTTAACTGCTTTGGGAAGGTCTTGGAGATTGAACATATGGCTGATAGAAGGTTTCCTATTCCCCTAGAAGAAATCCTTATAGTTGGATTTATAGAACAAGATTGCATGTTTGACAAAGATGGAGAACTTAAAAGTTCTCTTGAAGATCTTGAAAAGAATGAAGGTGAAAACAAAGATCTGAAGGAAAATATCAAAGAAGCAAATGAATGCATCAAAAAATAGAGAAAAAAATAAGAAATTCAAAGAAAGGCATAAGAAAGTGAAAATTTGAAACAAGAAAATGAAAACATCACTTCGAACTAAAAGTGCAAGTTGATGAAAATAAAAGAGTTGAGGAATGTCTAAATGTAATGGTGAAAATAAAATCTAATGAACGAATAAGGCTTGAATAGGAAGTGGTGAATCTGATATCAAATTTGGAGAAAGAAATAAGCCATGAAGACAAATTCAAAATGAGTTTCACAATGCTTGATGAGATGATTGCAGGTAATAAAACATCCAAAGACAAAGGTGGCTTAGGATTTGAAAAAGGTGAAAGCTCAAAGGTAGATTAGACACCTAATGTATAAAAGAAGATAAATGAACTAGAAAAGACTGAAGACAAGAAGAACATAAGGGTATGTGCAGGATCATGATGGGCCAAAAAGTGGCAATATGATGGGTATGTGGCTGATGACTATTTTTTTACCCAAAATTGATGAAACGAAAAGGGTTTTTAAAGTAGATTCTTAGCTTTCCATCGATATGAATTATGCTTTAATTTGAATTTAATAAGTAATTATTATTCATTTTCTATTCAAATTATGACTAAAGTCTTGATTGATAGGCTGATTGAAAAGCATATATAGCTTTCAAATGATATCAATTTGTTTGAATCCAAAACATGCGTCACATTCTATACTTCACATACTATAGGATTAAAAAAAGAAAAATTGAATTTCATGAAGTTTTAACCAAGTTAAGGTGGTCAAACATACAAGTTTTTATATTTTTAAAAAGTTGTAATAAAAGAATCATAATTAATTATTTACTTAGAAAAAAATTACAAAAAAATATGCATCACATCAGGGCATAAGTCCTCTACTTATATCTAAAATCTTATAAAAAATATTTTCATTTATTATGGTTAGGGTGGTTGGATAGACACCTACTTCTTATTTTTCCTAAAATTTAAGTGCCACTACAATAAAATTTCAAATTTTCACCAAATAGATTTTTTTTTAAACAAACCTAGTAGTTTAGAAACTACATTCAATTTTCTACAGATTCTATTCTTACATATTTTTGAAATAATATAGATATCTTATTCAAATTTTTACATCAAGTTTCCTAACTCTAATTTTTCTAAATTTTTTGCCACTTAAGGGCCTATTTTTTCCATGATGATCCTGCACATACCCATAATAAGATCTAGAATTCAAGAAATGATGCTAGAAGACTTCTTATCAGCCAACCAAATGCTCAAGGGTACCCATCTTTTAATGTTTTTTGTTATTCTTGCAATCAATTTGGACATAGAGAAATGGGATGTAGAAGCAAAATAAATTAAAATGTTCCATCCTTTACTGGTCAAAGCTTTACATGCAAGAAATTTGGTCATAAAGCAATTGGAAGAAAATTTTATTGTTTGATAGACCTATAAGAGGTTATTCCACAAAACACAATAGATTTTTGTAGCTAGCATGTAGAGGATAACTCAATACAACTTTATAATTTGATTATAATAGACCCTTATTCATAATCATCTCTTTTCTAATGTTCAAATGAGAATAGAACTTATTTATATATGCATCCTGATTTATATTTCTAATTATAGTCCAAATTTAGATCTTTTAAATTCTCCAAAAATTGACACTAAAAGTTAAATTTAATATAGGACCCTTTTAAGGCCAAGGGAGGCCAAACCCTTGATAGGGTGTTTTTTTCTCAAACTTGTAAAGATGTCAGGGATTTAAATATATTTGATCGATCTAGCCCTAAAATGAATAAATTATTATTATAATTAGTATTGTAGGAAAAATGGGGTGTCAAGGTAGCACGAAATTGTCAAGGGTGAAAATTTACAATGCTACAAGAACTAGGTTGAACAACAATGCAAGTTTCATTTTTTTCATTTCCCCATCCTTTCCTTTTCTTTAAAGCCTTGAGATATCTTCAACCATGAGACTTTTTGGAAACACACTTGGTTTTAAGAACCTCGTCAGCACTTGAAGAGGTTTTAAGAACCTTTTGAAATTTTGACACATTATCCCTAAGATTACATACACTAGAGGAAGTAAGCCAAATACCTCGAAGATACAACACAAACAAGATTTTTGCTTGGGATAGAGGTTTTGAATACTTTATAGGCTCCCCAAAGGATTTGACTAACTTTGTTGGAGGTCGATACAGTTTCACGAACTAAGGCATGAACTAAATTTTTTTTCTAACATTTGATAATGATCTATGTGGGAATGTGAAAGAAATAACATTAATTATAGGACTCAAAAAATTGCTTTGGGAACTAGGATGCCAAAAATAAATCAACACAATCCAAAAAATTTGTGTTGAGAATTAAAATCATACTATCAATTTCCTCCTTTGTATGCCATTCAAATCTAATCTCTATCTTCTGAAGTCTAGAAAATTGGGTGGTCATCTTGATGTGATGTGATGAATGGTAGGTAGTGAGTACAGAGAAAACCCAGAGTAGGAGAGAGACTGAAGCATACTTTTTTTTTTGTAGGCTTCTTGAATCCTATGTACAATGGTCAAGGTAATGCATGTTTTGTGGCATTTTATTTTGCTAGTCTAATTTACTATGATTGTGTATTTTAAAATTTTAAAAAATATTGGAGTGTAATTTCTTTTGAATGTGTGTGTTCTTGACAATCCAACTTTTTTGAAATTTTCAATCAATATTAATATCAATGTTTTCACATCTAATTTTCTTCCAATTTTCTAAACCATCATTTTCTATTAATTTCTTGGACCATGTGAAGGAGGTAAACGTGTTTGACAATCCAAAAATTTTGTGGTGAGCATTAAAATCATATTGCCAATGTCCTTTGTATTCCATTCAATTCTAATCTCTATCTTCTTAAATGTAGAAAATTGGATGGTCATCATGATACGATGTGATGAAGGGTAGGTATAAAGTAGAGAAAAAAAAAAGAGTATGAGAGAAAAACCCTATGTTTTGTTTGTAGGGTCCCCAATTTCGACATGCAATGGTCAAGGTAATGAGTGTTTCTAGCATTTTCTTTTCCTAGTCTAATTTATTTTGATTGTGTGTTTGACAATTCAAAAACAAGTTAGGAGTGTAATTTCCTTTGAATGTGTGTGTAATGCCCCATCTTGTAACCTAAAGAATGTTGCATTGACAATGATAGTGTAATAATTTTTTTTAAAAGTGTAATCTTTTACCTAATTATTTGCAAACATTCCCTAAGATACACGACGACACAATACTTGAAATTCCCATAGATGACTTTAGTATTTAGCATTGCATATATATTAATTTTCATAAACTTAAAAGCATACATTGAATACCATTTAAATTACATCATTAATGATATATAGTACAAATAAGATTCTTACATTGCATTTGAATAACATATACAATACTCATTTTCCAAATGAGGTAGGTCAAATATGAATGTACAATTACATATTACAAAATTTCACCTCGTTAACAATCAAGGAGTGTTACAAATATAAAGTTTCCACTGATACAAATAAGAATGCACATTTATCCACATACGAGCTTTCCATCCAAGAAGTACTCGTTGCTGTGAACAAGAACTAGGGACCCAATAGAGTAAGGTGCATGTTCCACCCAACCATGTGGTACCCGTAGGCCCACCCCCTGTGCTAGGAGATAGTAAAAATGTTCCCCAGACATAACCTACAAACCCTAGACACAAGTAAAACCAAAATCCATACTATACAAGTACAAGCTTAACTTATTGGTTACATTGCTTCTAGAATTAGGATAATCAAATATGGTAAGTTCATAAGGAACTTACTGTTATTTTAGGTGGAGTGTCATCACAATGTTGCATAGGTTACCCTAGTGTTTCTTCCTAGGTTCTAGCCCCCAACTTGGGTTACCCTTGTAACCTCTTATGAAACCTGACCCCACATGCAATCTATTGCAGAATCGAATATCTCTTAAAAAAAAAGATATCAATTTGACATTCCAGGCCTTCTTGACTCACTCTCAAGTCTGTACTAGCCCTTGAGTCCATGAATGAGGGATAATTAATCTTAGTTAAAGGTTTGAAACTAACTAATGTGTTTATTTAGTTTTCACTGTTTAACTAACTCTTCTTGAGTTACCCAGGCACCACTTTGTGTGCCGGCCCTCATAAAGAGCCACTCCCCTAAAACTAACATAAGGAATCTAAGTTCACTAAGGTAGAAAAAGTGCACATAAATCAAAATCTAAAACCAACATATCACACAAACATCACATCTTGTTCATAGAACCAAGTGTCTAAAAACTGTACAAAACCACGTGCACTACCCTAGTTAACTCAAGGGATTGAATTTTGAACAATTAACAACTCCCTCATTAACAAACATAACTGGAAGACTTATAATCTAATATAATCCCTATTTACCCAATGAAAGTGAAAATAGAATTTAAAGCAAATCAAGGATAATAAACATCTAATTTTAGGATTTACTAAATCCACTCAAATCAACAACTTTAGGCATAGAATTATTCAAATTAAATACAATTCATCTTCCATTCAATATGAAAATCAAAACTATATTTTACCCAATTCCATATTCATTTATTATAATGAAATTTTTGATTTCTTTCCTTAATATATTTCATTATAAAATGTCCATTCATACTTTTCAAACACTAATTAACATTATATCATTCATTTAAATATAAGCACATGAAATCAATTTAATTAAACATTTATTTAAATATATAAATATATATAAATAAATATTTTAATTATCTAAATTAAAATTATATTCACTTAACTTTAAACACAAATTACAAGCTTATATATATATATATATGCATTGCATATATAACATATATTAAAATAATATATATTATATATGAAACATATATATATATATATAAAATTATAAATATATTTTAAAACTAAATTTTAAAAAATAATTTAAAGTTTATAACAAATAAAAGTTATAACAAATAAAACGCAGGGCCCAGCTGCCTTTCCACAGCCGAACCCTCCATGGGCATGACTGTGTAGGCAGTGCAGGGCACTACCTTCACAGCCACTCCCTTATGGAGGACGACTGTAGGGGATAACCCCCCCAATGCCTCCATTAAAATAAACCTTAACATTTTTAAAACAAGAAAATTTTGGTGATTTTAAAATCGCATACGACGATTTCTAAAATCATTCAACACTGTGATTTTCAATAAAAATATTATATATATGTATTTGTATTTGTATATGTATATATAACACTAATATATATACATATATAAATATATATATATATATAATTTTTAAATAACAATAAAAATACTATAATTGGGCAATTATTTTCAACAGGGTTTTCTACAAGAAACTAGGAAAACTGCAAATTTGAACAATTTATTCCCAAATTAATAATTTCAATAACAGAGGTTTTCATTTCAAAACCCCCAAATTCCAAGATCTTTTCTACAGGTAGTATTTATCAAAATTCTACTCAGAGGTTTCTTTTCCCCAAATCTAACAACAAGTTTAACAAAAAATTTAATTTAAAATTTTACAAAGATTTCTTCTATTTCCTTTGAGAATTTACTACTGTTTAACAAATCTTTTGTGTTTCCCTTTGATTTCACTGTAAAATCTTGTCTCGTAAAATGCACAGAGAGGTAACAAATTTCTATAAAAATATTTTCTATAAAATTTCCTTGAGAAGAACAAAGGCTTCAATGAAAATTTTATTTTCTTAGGCAATCTTTTAAATACACAATTAACAAAGCTTCTACAACTTCAAACTTCATACAACCATTATTTTCAAAAGAAAATAAACTAATTTAAATAGAGAAAAACTTGTATTACTGTAGCTTGAAGAAATTTGACTATTGCAAAAATGCTTTTCCTGCTGCATGCAACTTCCAAAGCCTTTATAAAGTATCCTCTTTCCAGAAGAATGCAAATACTAAACTAGAAGCAATCCCAAAACTTCTTCCATAACTTTTAAAATTAAACCTAATAGAAATTACCAAAAATATTTCCAACAGTTCTTTGTTCTTTTCATTTCCCGTGAAGTATTTCCTTGTTTTCGCCAAATCCTCATAATATCTTCTTTGAGAGAATCCTCAACAAGAAAATTGCAATAAATTTGACTAACACACATGGCAAAGAAAAAAAAATATCTTCTAACAAACTCATGGATCTTTCTTCCCTCAAATAACAAGAATTTATTTCATTTTAAAGAATTAATGAATTCAAAATTCAAAAATCAATTTCCTTTCTATTTTAATTCTTATTTAAAATTCCATTTCCACTAAAAATTTAAAGAATATTTAATCTATGCACTTAATAAAAATAACTCAATCAATTAATTTATTTATTTAATAAAATAATTTTAATCTCAATGACTAAATTATTTTACCAATAAACTAATTTAATTAATTAAATAAAATATGAAGCTTTTAATTACTTTATTTAAAATTAATTTAAATAAACATTAAATTATAAAAAACTTTATTCTAACATTAAACTCACAAAATAAACTTTATATAACAAATAATCAAACAGACCAGACAAAACAACTTGAAATACTAGACCTAAACTAACGACATACTATGACCGGGTTTGAGACTAGACTAGGAAAAACCTCATTACTACCTCCCAATCAACATTACCATTGAGTCTTGACATGTTCAGACTTGTGAAATTAGGTGGAGTCGATGTCATATACCTGCAATCTTGCAATCAAACAAATAACATACATGCATATAATCCATTATTCAAACACACTGTGAGGAGAAAATCATGGAAATCGCAAGGCACTCGCAAGCGAGTGATGCAACTCCGTTCTCCACACCAATCAACATCACATCAAACTGACAAAATAAATAATAGTTAATCTACTATAAACATATATATAGCAATAACATCTAAAGTAAACATCTATGCTAACATAAAGCATGTTAGAAATAACTACCACTATACAATGTATCATTACACCACAAAATAAATCCACCATCACTCTAATGTCAGCGATCAATACATCAAAACAAAGTACCAAGGTCTATCAAAATGAAAATATTCTAATAGAAAACAAAAGCAAAATGGAGGGGTACTACAATGTGTGTGCTTGACAATCCAAAGTTTTTGAGATTCTTAATCAATGTTAGTGTTAGCACTCAATCATATGACATTCAAACTAATTTACTTCAATCCAAATTTCTAAACCATCATTTTCTATTATTGTTTTATCTTTCTTGAGCTTTTCAAATTGAATTATATGACATAAGTAAAACCAATTTAAAAATCCAAAATTGTTGAAATTTTGAATCAATATTAATAGCAATGTTTTCACATTTAATTTGCTTCCAAATTTCTAAGCCATCATTTTCTATTAACATCCTAGACATAATGAAGGAGGTAAACATGTTTGACAATCCAAAAAAAATGTGGTGAGCATTAAAATTGTCAATATCCTTGTTTGTATGCCATTCAAATCTAATCTCTATCTTCTAAAGCATAGAAAAATGGGTTGTCGTCATGATGGTGTGATGAATGGCAGTGAGTGAGTAGAAAGAAAAACATGAGTCTAAAGCCTATTCTCTCATGCAAAACAAAATTCCAAACATTAACTAAGTCTTGTAAAATCACAGAAGGTGTGTGATGTGAAAGTTGGCACCATCTCTTTCGTTACATCTTCCATTGCCCGCACATATTACATGACTATAATAACAACTTAGGTTTTGGTGGACTCCATAATACTTAAAAGAGAAGATAAAATCTAATATTTTAAGGATTTTTTATATTTAAAATCTTTCTTTATGTTTTAGTTTCCTTTGTTTTATTGTTTTTTAATTATTTATATAATAAATAAATTATTATATATTTTATAATTTATAATTAATTTTCAATTAATTTTATTTATATTTAGAATCATGTTAATTTAATATCTTATTTATAATATTTATGTTGATTCAATTTACAAATCTATTTATAAATGTATTTAATTATGATTCTTATTTATTTATATATTTCATATCATATTTTTAATATTTCTTAGATGTAGTTGTTATTGTGTTTATGTCATGTGAATATGATTATTGGTGTAATTTTCTTTTTGAAAAATCTAAATCTATTTTCCATTAATTCTTTGTTGATCTAAATTAAAATTTTGATTGGTATCTATCCATGTACACATCAATTTATTTGAAATAAGGCCTAGGTTGGTGTATTTAATGACATGCCCTAAGATCGTATGATAAAAAATCATGGAGTATCAAACATTCATAAAGAATGAACATTATAGCATCAAATTCACATTTAGTATAGGAAAATACCATTCATAATAACTTGCATCAACATTTCAAAGAATAGATACTACATGTATCATCTTTCAATTATTGCAAAAAGAAAATAAAGGGGCTTCCATAAGGCGAGGAATTGAAGTACTTCAATTCTAGCTCAATAAGTTCCTAAAGGTGCTAATCAACACTATCCAATCTTAAATAGTTTAATGGGTGGAGGCAAATGAAATTGTCATGCCCAAAAACACAAATGATATAATTTTAGAAAAATGATAAATTTTAAAATATTAGCCAGGATCACAAGATTGATCCCATCCAAGAGAATACAATAGTTAATTCAATTTGTCCTATTTGTTTGTAGTTGTTCACAATCTCATAATAGCCTCACAATTATGTTCTTCTCACACATAATTCAATCTATTATTGTTGAAATAATTACACAATATATCTTCCTTTGTTAGTTTAAAATTTAAATGTCTCATATTTGGCTTAGTTGATTATGTTATTTTATTTCTAGTTTATTATTGAAATACCATATGTGAAAGTTAAATATTGAGGTTGTTTTACACTACCAAAATTTTTTAATGCATAATTCATTTCTCTTATACCAATTTCCCATGCTAGCTCACCATTTTCCATAGTACCTTTTGATATTGTAGGATGTTTTTTATCTCCTACATTTATTGTTAGTGTAATTAATACTTGCATAGACTTATCTTGACCTAAGCCTACTTAGGAATTTATTGTGCAGGTTGATATTTCTTGATATTTTTCTTAGCTAGTTTATAGACTATTGAGGTGTTGAAACACCTCAACACCTCCTACTTGGATATTTCTCCTTTATAAGGAGAGCCTGATTCAGGAGCATCTAGTGGTGTAAGGGCAATCTTGCATCACCCAAAAATAGTTAAATTTCAAGTTTCTCAGTTTTTAGATGTTTTTACATTTTTGGATACCCTTTTCATCATAATGAAATTCCCAATTTATGGTTTTTATTTTCTATTTCTGGGTTGAAAGATATTGCAGTTTTAGTTTCCCAGATTTGCACCTAAAAATCTTCTGAGTTAGATTTGAGGCACTTAGATTTCCCAGAATGGCCCAAAACTTGCCAAAATTGGTGTAGCATATTCCTAGCACATTATTGACTTCAAGACCTTTCCAATGGTTCAAATGGTTTGTGAATTGGAGTCCCAGATCAAAAGTTATGGCCCCGGGAAGTTGGCGCACTTTCTAGAAGATACAATTGCAAATGATTTGAACTTCAAGTTGTAATTTTTGGCACCAAACCACCTAAAATCAAATTTGAATGTTGTTTAAGCTTTGAACTAATGAGGAGCTCTATTTATGGGTAGGTTTCTAATTTTTGGGTAGCTTTTTGTGGACAAGCTCACATATTGTGAAAGGGTTATTTTGTAGCTTTCTGTAACTTGCATGTGTTGTAGAACTTGGGGATTTGAGATCCTCTACATGTAAGAAGGTCCATTTTCTGAATAATAAAATTATTCTCTTATTTGTGGGTTATTTTCTGTGTCACAGGCTACGCCCTCATCAGACCCCCGATTGTCTATTAAATAGGTTGATTGCATTACAATTCATAATTTGATAGTCTAATTCATGATCTTGGATTTCTTCATGGTATTAGAGCTTCTTGGATTAGTTTCAAACCATATGTTTGCAGTGGCATTCTCAGCCCATCCCATTCAACCCCCACACAATAGTTTGGAGTTTGATTAGCAGCGGCTAGCGTGCTTCTCTTTATCACCCTCACGCATCATATGTATGAGAGGATTGTTGTTGCAGAGAACATAGGAAATTTTCTGATAAGGGAGATGACGTGAGCTTTTTCAAGCCGTAAGACCACCAATTGGCTTGTAGAGGGCACAATTTGGGCCTACATGAATAATCTCATAGACTACGCCCATCAATCTGCTACCTCAACCCCTATCTAGAGGCGTGATCTACCTACAAGGTCAGTGTTTGTGTAGCCCATGACAAAATTCATCCAGCTCAAACTGATTTGGGGGAAGGCCGATGCATCAAGGAAAGCCATCGTTAAGAGTTTAGAACTATGGTGACTAACTTAGGGGGCCCACATCCATCAACAGAGACTGTAACTTTGAGCACCTAAAGATTGCAACTTGAAAATCAAACAACTTGGAGCATCTGCAGTTGGCCGAAATCAAACATGTCAGGCTTGCCATGGTTGCTATGCATCTCTTCTACTTTGAAGCTAGTCAAGTTTTTTTGGAGAGGCACGAAGGTTGAATTTGGAGGCCACTCCCCATAGAAGGCAGAGACCGTGCCATCTCCAACCAACACAGCGAGAAAGGGGAGGAATCTCTAGCCCCCGCAGCTAGGAAAGGGAAATTCTTAGCCTTGGGTCATATGGCCATTTTAGATCTTGGTCACACTCTACCACAGGGGGCTTAAATTTTCCACTGTCATAGTTATTTTTTTCTCATTTTAAAAATTGAAAGTAATTTTTCCAAGTGGTTGTTTTTTTATCCTCTTTCTAACTACCTTGATATTGCATTATTGTTATAAAGTGCCAAGTCAAGTTGTTTTAGAGTGGCTATAAGCACTTCATTTATTCATTGCACAATTTGGGGGAGACCACACAAAATTAAGAAGGATTTATTTGAATATCAATGCACTAAATTATAAAGTGCCACTTTGAGGGGGGTATTGTGTGTGGCTCTTTTTCACACTTTCTCGAGAGGTGCTTGTGTGCATTGTGTTTTAATATTTCTTCTGCACACATTTCTATCTTTTCTTTTCTACATTTCTACAAACAACTATCTTAGTCAAAGTAGTATGGAATCTAATGTTATTATAGTGCCCTTAACACCTTTCAATTATCATGATTGGAAGGTGAAAGTAATTCTTGTGCTTAAGAACAAAAGCTTATATAAGGTAACTATGGGAACAAAGAAAGAACCTAATGCAACTAAAGACAAAGAATTTTTTTTTAATAACTGTGATCAAGAATTTGGCTTTCTATGCCTAAATTTATCTCCTGATTTGTTGTTCCACGTTGAGAAATTGAAAAAACCCAACTAGGGAAAACTTTAAGAAACCCCCCCTCGAAGAAGTAAAATCCTGTGAATCTTTCATACTTTCCAAAAAAAAAATTAATTTTAGAGGCAATTTTTTTCATTTTTCGTGAAAAAAAACCCATTGGTGAATCTTTTGTAATCGCTAGATGTCTGTGGAAAATCCTTGCGAATTACAATTTTTTTAAAAACACTAAAACATTTTCATTGACGATTAAAATCTATTTTCAAACCAATAAAATATTTCCATTGGAAAATTAAACTTGTTTTCAAACCAGAAAAAATAATTTTGAAAAATAAAATTCATTGGCAAACTAAACCTATTTTCAACCGATTAAAAAACAAACATTGGTGAATTAAACATAATATCAAACTAATAAAAAAATTCATTGGCCAATTAAATTTAGTGGCGAATCCACTACCATTCGATGAATTTTCAATAGACAGTTGTATTTGCATTCTAGAAGTATATCTCTCAAGCACTAGATTTGCAAATGGAATCCTCCGGAATAACACCACAACCATTAGATGTGGACACGTGGCAAGATCAAGGGTCATCATCATGGTAATTAATCTGACAGGTTGGATTTTGGCGATGAGCAATAGAAAAACTTAAGTGGAAAAATTATACATGTGTATTATGTTTGTTTTAAAAGAGGGACCGCCTAGAAAGAACGTAGGACCAAGGCTTAAAAACTTAAGAACATTTTACACAAAGGATGTGGCACATCAATCTAACCATGACCATTCGACAAATTTTTGATGGACAACTTTAGTTGCATTCTGAAAGTATATCTCTCAAGCACTAGATTTGCAAATTGAAACCTTCGGAATAGCAGTAGAACCGTTAGATGTGGATGCATGGCGAGATCAAGGGTCATCATCATGGCAATGAACCTGACGGGTTGGATTTTGGCAATGAGTGATAGCATAAAGTTTGTTTTAAAAGAGGGACCACCTAGGAAGAACATAGGACCAAGGCTTAAAAATTTAAGAATGTTTTTTTTATCAATGAACAATACTTTTCTATTTTATTAATTATAAAGCAAAAGATACAGATTCTATAAAGTTTGCAAAATCCAAAAACTACCAAAAAAGTTGATTGGTGATACTTTTTTATTTTATTAATTATAAAGAAAAAGATACAGATTCTAAAAACTTAGCAACATCCAAAAACTACCAAAAAAGCTAAATAACCAGCTCAAAAACTAGAGTATCCTAACTTCCCTAAATAGCTACGCCTTTGTAGTAGACACTAAAAACAAAAAAAAAACTACACTTTATGTTAACCATTATTACTCATTCTTCTTCGAAGACTTGCCCATCTCCACGTTTGGCAGTATCTCCTTTAATGGTTTTGGCTTCTTTTGTGGACGCAGTCCCTTCTTTTCGCACATCTCCTCTCTGAAACTTCTTTTATATTTTCTATTGTTTCCTCTAATTCCATTAGCTCAACATAGATTTTAAGGGCTTTCCAGCCATGCTCGGCTCCTTCCTGCCATCGGTCTCTAGTGCAACCCTCTAGCCATATGATAAAGAGGTGATTTAAATCTGCAAGCTCCAGGCCCCCACCATCCATTCCTTCTATTTTTACCAACCCTACTCCTAGTATCACCCATTGCAGAATGCTTTCCATGTCCACTAAAAAGTATTTATGCACTAGAGTTTTCATTACTCTCCTCACCTCGTTCACTAGTTCTCCTAAGTCTAAACCCCAAGCCATGACCAACGAATAGATATCCATATTCGTTCTATATTTATGTGTCAATTTTTGAATCCATCCCCAAATATTATTTGAACTGCTTGCACCACCTGCTCTTCCTTGTAGAGAAATATACTTTGCAGCCTCTGCATAGATGCTTTACCCACAAAGGGGTCTAGCTTCCTCCGCGATGTCATGGTGAAATTAGCCTCCATTTCTTTTTTGTTTCACTGGCTTCCAACCTATCACTCACTGCCAAAAGGATACAATTCTATTATCCTTACACTAAAACTCAAAGAAGTGTCGAGGGTGATAGGTGAATGTCATTATAACACCTCATTTTGCTAGCCTTCTCCATAAATGTATTGTGCTTGTCACCTTTTCTATCTTAAGTCACCTTTTCTATCTTAATTCACCAAAGTCAAGGTTTTGGTACTTTTCCTAACCTTACTACTTTAGTAACTTAGTTGCAAGTCTTTCTTGGTCGTCTTTGTAGTTGGTGGGTTAGAAGTTTCAAAAAATTTGAAACTTCAGACTTTAGTTCTAAGGTTCCAAATTTTAGCAACCACGCGACATTATGGACTAAGACCGTTCGATGAATTTTTGATGGACGACTGTAGTTGCATTTCAGAAGTATATTTCTCAAGCACTAAATTTGTTAATGGAAACCTCTAGAATAACACTAGAATTGTTAGATGTGGACACGTGGCTAGATCAAGGGTCATCATCATGGTAATGAATCTGACAGGTTGGTTTTTGGCAATGAGCGATAGAAGAACTTAAGTGGAAAAAATATGCACATGCATTAAGTTTTTTTTAAAAGAGGGATTTCCTAGGAAGAACGTAGGACCAATGTTTAAAAACTTAAGAACATTTTACACAAAGGATGTTGCAAATCAATCTAACCACAACCATTCGATGAATTTTTGATGGACGGTTGTAGGTACATTCTGCAAGTAAATCTATGAAGCATGCGAATTGAAATCTATGGAATAACACTAGAACTATTAGATGCATACACGTGGTGAGATCAAGGCTCATTTCTCTCTTTTCAATGACTTGGTGTATTACATTTCATTTAAATGAAATTCTCAATATTTTTGAAGAACGTGTGGTAGTCATACTATTTGTGACGATTAATGCCATACGAACATCCGAAGTGATTGATTGGAAAACTCATGAGTCATAGCTTTAATGAAATGAGATTTTTAATGATTTCAAATTTTCATAATTCATATCATTTGAGTGACACTGGAGTCTGGTGATTTTGACAACTTGTCACTTGTCAACTTGAGGTACAGTTTGCGTGCAACTAGATGTTAATCAAATTAAACATTTTAATTGTACATGTAAGGCTTGAGGTACAATTTGTGTGTAGCCAGACATCAATAAAATTAAACATTTTAATTGTACATGTAAGGCTTAAGTTACTATTACACAAATTGATTAAGTTGGTTTTTTGGTTTGCAGGAATCACCATTATGAATCATGAATATACGGTATACGTAACCTCATAGTGCACACGTGACATGTGTGAGGTGTACATACAAACCAAGCTGGTAGTGGACTATTGGCAGCACTATTGGCCCAGATATAACTAAATAAGGATAGTGACTAGTGAGCACAACTAAAATCATTCGTTGAAGGCTAAAGACCTTACTATTGAGTGCAATGTTTGAATTGTCATAAGGGTTTTCATTTTGTAGGTTTAATAAGGATTCAGGAAGAAGATCATGTGGCATTGTTGGGGATACTCTAAATTCTCCTGCTTGTAGTTATGTAGTCACAAATTCAACAACCAATTTTGTTCAGGCTTCAAGTTCATAATGGGTGGAATTGAAAAGAAGTTGATTTGGTTCACCTAACTTCTCAGACAGGTTTTGAACTAGGAGAGGTGCTCTGATGGGCATAACCGCTATTCCAAGTGCATAGAAGCTACAAGTAAAAGATGGGAGCAATTTTACAACCCCTCATCTTCTGCATGACTTTTATTTTCAAGGGGAGAAGTACATTTTGTATCTTCATGACTCCCATTTCCCTAGTTTGATTGGCCCCCTTTTTTCTATGCATTCATTTTCAAAGATATTGCCTTATCCAGGAAGTCCCATGTGTTTATTTTTAGAGCCCATGGTTGACCTAGAAAGTCCCATTACTTTTAGACAAACATGTATTACATTTACGTTTTCACCAGCAGTCCAACAAAAGCTTGGTACTTGCACTTACATTTGTATTTGTACTTGTAGACATAAAAAATATATAGATTGATATCACACTCTAATCCTGACTACTAACATTGTTTCATCCTGAATCATCCCTTGGTCTAACCATTTAGTCAAATCTCCTTATCTGATTAAACTCATCAATATTCGTCCCTTAATTAAATAAACCAATTATTTAATTCTCTCTCTCTTTTGTTAATTTAATCAATCACATATGATCTAATTATCCCTATTTAATTAAATAATCAATTTATTTGATTAAATATTTAAATTCTATCCATTAAATTAAATAAATTAAAACCTTATTTGATTTAATCTAACACCATCTCTTTTCATTAAATAAATCAAAATCCTTATTTAATTAACCTCTTATCATATTCCTCTCTTATTTGATTTAAATAAATCCATAAATTTGAGTCAAATGGGTCACATCATACAATATCTCTCAATAAATTAATTAACCCTTGATCAATTTAATCTCATCTCATGTCCCATCCTCTAGATAATGCAAGTTGCACATGAAAATATATTTAATTTATTTATTAAATCTCTATTTTCCTCACAAGGCATCTTTTGGAATATTCTCTCAATTTGAATTCAAAAATTCCAAGTCAACATGTACATCCAACAAGGCATTTAAAATCTCTTACATGTCCTTTGTCTTGAGCTAAGTGGAATTTATTGTATTTTCCCTTCCCTCTCACAAGTCATTTCAACAAATTTGAATTTCAAATATTTGCATTTATTGGCACAATCCCCAAATTTTGCACATCCTCCATCCATTCATGGATTGACAAGTGGCATCATGCCATTGGATGAATGTTAGTCCCACATTGTTCAAATTTGGGAATTCGTCCATCTTGACATTCTATAAATAAAGAGCTCATATCCTCATTTCATCATCCACAATTTGAGTAAACTTACTATACTCAAATCATTAGCAAATTATATCCATCACCATTGAGCTTGGAGCAAATTTTTGGCTTGGAGCTTTCATCAATCTTCATCAAAGTGGATCACTCTTCATCAACCAACAAAGCTTGCATAGGATTTGGGAAAGGGCCAATTTCCATATCAAATTGGCACCAAATCCCCCATAAGATCAAGAGTTTGCATGTTTTTAATAGGATTTAGTTTGTTTTTCATCTTTTTTTCATTGTGTTCTTGTTTTATTCCTATTTTGGGCATAGTTAAATGGATTTTATGGGGAATCTTGGTCTTAACTTGCATTTCAATCTTTTAATATGTTTGTTTGTTGTGTTTTGCAGGTATTAGGATCTTGGTTCACACATTTGGCACTAGAAGGAGGGCTTGAATTACAAATCTAACACATTTTTTAAAATTTTCACTGTTTTAGCGCTCTTGTGCACTATTTCAGTGCTTATGCATATTCTTTTAGCACTTTTGTAGACTATTTCAGTGCTTTTTCCACATATTTTAGCACTCTTGAAGGTTGTTTTAGCACTCTTGTAGGTTCTTTTAGCGCTCTTGCAGGTTATTTTAGTGCTTTGGAAGGTTATTTTAGCACTCTGGAAGGTTATTTTAGAGCTCTTGAAGGTTTTTTTTGCACTCTTGAAAGTTCTTTTAGCACTCTTGTAGATTATTTTAGAGCTCTTGAAGGTTATTTTAGCGCTCTTGAAGGTTCTTTTAGCGCTCTTGAAAGTTCTTTTAGCACTCTTGCATATTATTTTAGCGCTCTTGAAGGTTATTTTAGTGCTCTTGAAGGTTCTTTTAGCGCATATGATCACTGTTTTAGCGCTTTTAGAGTCAGTTTTAAAATGACCATATCTTGGTCATATGAAGATCTTTTTTGATACTTTTTTTTTGAAATGAGGTAGAATTCATAAGCTATCCAATGGTGTAGGTGTTTCTTAACTATTAATGAGTTAAAACTTTCAAATTTATATCTAAATTCAAAACACATGATAACTTGGCCTAAGTTTTAGGGTGTTTTGGTTAATGATTCATCTAACCCCTATATCCTTTTGTTTTTTGATCTCATCTAATGTTTTGATCACTTTTTTAGGTTAGAAAATCAAAAAGGGGAGGAGGAAATGAAAGGAAAGCTTTTTATGACATCATTTCTCTATTGTATCAAGTGTCTTTAGACACTCTTGGAAGCATTTATAATTCCAAGTTTAAAGGATTTTATCGCTTCAAGCTTTTAGGACTCAATAGATTTCAATTTAGGCTCTAAAAATAACAATACAAAAGGCTTAAAATGAACATTAGGACTACAACTTACTAGATTTTGTTTATTGGATTAACAAATTGAACAAAATGTCTTTCACTTGTGATTTGGTGCTCTAAAATGAACTCACATTTTGCTTTAGGGATTTAAAAAGAACAAGTGCAATTTTTTTTTTGTGAGGGCTTACTTAAACTAAATACATTGAAAAAGGATGTATGTGCTTCTCTCGCGCTTTATAGCGATCTTGAGAATCAAAAGGCCTTTTTCATGAATTTAGGGCGAGACAAAGCAATCACCTCCACATTTCAATTTGGGTTTAAAATTGAACAAAATCTTGTGCGAGTGTGAGTGGGGGAATTGTTGCATATATTCTCCTTCTTTGTTACCAACAAGGATTGATTGAGTTACTAATAGTGTTTCTTATTCACTTTTTTTTATCCTAGAGGGCCTGTCTTGGGGAAAAAGTACTCACCCAAGGGAACAACTCAACTGGTAACACTATAAAGCCAAGAGTATTTCCAACCGGGATATAAATGTGGATATTGGAAGAAACGCCAATATCATGTGGTTGATTCTGACAAGATGGATCCGAAAGGGGACTCTTGCCATATGGGTCAATCTCCACAAATAGAAAGTCTTTATTAAAACCCATGTGCTAGAATTTTCCAAAATCCTTTAATCTATTTGTTGGTACAAGAATGGTCATTCTGAAGCCGCCCCACACTTTTACGATCTTCTAGTAGAAATGGAAAACATGCCATGGGAGTTTCATGGGTGTTGATGCTTGGCTAACCTGTATAAGTGAGTGTTGTGGAGGGGAGCCAGTGGGGTCAAGCATCTAACCATTTGCTAGAGATAAGCGTAGCTAGACTTTTCCAAGTGGGAATCCAACAAATATTGTCTTACACATCCATAGGACTGTGCTTGTTCTTGGGTTACAAAATACATTGCTTGATCGAAAATGTCTCAAAAACAAACACTTAACATCATCCAAATTTCAAACCCTTTTGGAGACAAATACTATTGACTCAATCCACATGTTATTGCTTTCCCTTGGGATTCACATCCTTAGAGGTTTCTAAGCATTGGATTATATCTTGATTTGTCTCCTTAAGTAAACAATAGGAAAATCCTTTCCTTAGTTCATTGAATTTCCACATAACATGTCTTATGGGGTTTGAAGAAATTAAGACATTGGACACCTTAGTTTGAAAACTTAATTGAAGAAAGTATTTTTGGTAAAATAAAGTCATTAAGCAAAGCTAAACAAAATGAACTTTCATGTGTGATTCAAGCCTTACAATTCTCAAAAATCCAAATCCCAAAACAAAAATCATTTGGTCCAAAAGTTGAAAATGTTTGTTCAAAATAAATCATTCTTTGGTTACAAAAGTCTTTAGGAAGCATTTGCATGTTCTTCAATACCTAGGTCTAGGAAAACAAAGTGCCTTTTTTAGGTTCATCTTAGGATAAAAAAAAATCAAAATATTTTTCATCCATCCTCAAAAACATCAAAACAACATAATCTCATCATCACATTTTGATAAATCTTGAAATCATCCTTAAATACTAGGATTTTTAGAAAAATAAAAAATCATCAAAATCATTGAGACTAAATCCTTGAAAACATTATCAAAAACACCTTTGGCCAGGTATGTGTAGATGCATCCTTTTGCATATGCTTAGTCAAAGTTATCAAAATCATCTTGTCTATCTTAGTGTATGTAGATGAATCCTTCTTCATATACTTAGTGAAACAATCATCTTTGAATAGGTGAGAGTAGATGTATCCTTCTCCTCACACATATTCAAATCATCATCCATTGAACAAAGCTATCCCTTAGATCATCATCCAACATCTTAGGGTCTTTTTGTTCAAAATTAAAATCAAAATCAAGGACAAAAATCTCAAATCCAAAAAAAAATCAAAATAAAAATCTGCAAAGCCTAAAAGCCTAGTATCTCATTCAAGATATATCAAAAGCAAAAAACATCCATATCATCCATCCCTAACATCATCATCATATCATCACCTTTGATCCTCAAGAAATCCTAAAACTTTGGGCATAAAATAAAGATCGATCCAAAGAATCAAGAGATTCATCTCCCATATTCTTGAAGATTGATCCTTATTTTATTGTTCTAACTAGATCTCAATACAAGAAGAGTATGGAAGCCAACAAAGAAACACCCGCTTCCAGCGATTTTAGTCAAACAAACACAAAAATAAATCCCGCTAAATCAAGTAATTCGTTGACCCTCTCATCATCACAAAATCTACAAGAAGAAAACCAAGGAGAGGATCTCCCCTTTGGGATGTCTCATGATGAAATAACTGAAATGCTTCAAAATCTAGAAAACCATAAGATTGTCAATATCATGATGAGACTTAACCCTTCATTATACATGCTTGAATTAGCAAGGAAAGGGGCCAAATTGCCTATGGATTTTGACATGAGCACCATAGTGGAGACAAATTTTCATCCAATCTCATCCACCATCCCCATTTCATCTACACCCCCATCCCAAAAAATCATGCAAAACATTTTGTAAATCACAACATCATTTGCTCCAACCCAACCCAACGTTAATAAGGGAAGTGCATTTCTCAATGCAATTCAAATACACCCCCATGTTAATAATCAACATTTGGATGCAAACACTACCTTAGAACAAAACATACCCCAAAACCCATTACACAAAAATGTTACTCTCACATTCCATCATGATCCATCATCATCATACTTTTACGCAATGCTCAAACTCCTCTCCTCAGAAATTCGCAAGAGGAAGGAGACATGTTCGGATCAGGGGGCATCTTTGACACCACAACATTTCCACAAGAACTTGCACCCCTCACATTTTCACCCCTTCCACCATTACCATCATCATCCACATCACTCCTTGGTTTACAGCTTCCCCCTCTACCAAGTATCAATCAAACCACTATCCCAAATATCAATCAAAGCATTGTACCAAATGCTCAAAATTTATCGTTGATATCGCAACAACAAATGACAAACGTACAAGTAATTGCAACATCATCAAACAATCCCTTAACATCACAAAACATGGTCTCTCAAGGACCAACCATATCAATAGAACCATCCATCACAAACACCACTTTTACAAACACCATCCCAAATCCACCACCACCCCTACCACCACCAATTTCTACAACATCAAGCCAATATGATGCGACATTGCAAGCTGCTTTCCAACGAGGATACCAACAAGTTCAGAAACAAAAGGCTATACAACTAGTTGATCAGCAAGCTACTCAAGCCACCCAAGCTGCCCAAGCTGTACAAGCCACATTACAAGCGCAATAAGCCCAAGCGTTATTGTAACAACAACAACAACAAGAAGCCAAAGTTGCTCAAGCTGCACAAGCATTGCAAGCACAAAAAATTGCTCAAGCACAAATTTTATTGCAACAACAAGTAGCACAAGCACAAGACGCACAAGCGCAAGCTCAATATTAGTCACATCAAGCCCAATATTAGGCACAAATTCTTGCACAAAGACAAGTAGCACAATTGCAAGCATATCAGCAAGCCATAAAGCAATATCAAGAACAACAAGAAGCAGTAGAATTGGCAGCCCAACAACAAGCACAACAACAAGCGTTGTTGGAAGAACAACAAGTGCAACAACAAGCACAAATATTAGCGCAACAATAGTAAGATCAACAACAGACGTTGTTCATACAAAAGCAAGTGGAAGCCTACCTCGCTCAGTAGAACATACAAATCTAATCAAACAACGTACCAACCAACCCACCCATCCAACCCATGATTGAAATACCCCAAAACACTTTCATCCCACCTTGTGATCCCCAAAATGATTTGAGAACACAACTCAGGTTGCTCTCGCAACAAGTGATGGACCTACAATTTGGGTGAACAATGAAAACACCAAGAAACTTGTGTCCCTATCCATTTGATAGGAGCCTAGAAATGATACCATTCCCCAAAGGATTTGAAATCCACAAATTTGACAAATATCGAGGGATGGGAAACCCTGAAGATCACATCAAGGAATTTCAGGTTCATTGTATGGAGGTTGCATATGACGATACTTATCTGATGTGGTTATCTCGTAGGAGTTGGGCAGGCCCCACTATAGAATGGTTCTCTCGCTTACCTTCAAGCATTAGAACATTCCAAGAAATTAGGGATGCATTCATTAAAAATTATGCATGTAACATTGCAATGGATGTTAGTCTAGAAGAACTCTATGCTCTAAAACAAGGAAAGGGTGAGTCATTCACCTGATTCCTACAACGATGGAAATCCAAGGCCAATCAGAGCAAGTGGACCATGCTAGAAGAACAATTTTGCACCATCATAGCCAACCTTGAAGGTCGCTTAGCATTTCATTTCAAGGTTCAGGGTATCACCACATACGATCAGTTGATCCCCAAGGTGCTTAGCATCGAAAGAGCCCTTGTGACTCAACCTGCAGAATCAACATCATTATCACGAACAACAAAACAACCGCCCACCATCCAATTACAATGGTAAACCTCGCACATGGGAAAGGAATAAAAATGTTACTAATGATGGTGTCGTCGATGCCAAGGTGGTCATTAGTGGTCCTCGCCAAAATACACCCACACCGCAAACTCAAAAACAACACCAAAACAATCATCACACGACATACCATCCAAACAAAAATCCAACCATCAATAATCTCAATGATCGAAGAGGATCACCCCAACGAAAAAGTTATCCCAAATGAAAATACACCATTTTGGGGGAACCACTTGAGGCCATAATGAAAAAGTTGATCGATGAAAATCTCATCAAGCCTCCTACATTTGAGAATTACCAAGAACCTCATGTCAAACCTCCTTGGTATAATGAGAATCAACTTTGTGAATTCCAAAAAATCAAAGGTCACACTACAAATAGTTGCATGAGAATCAAAAACATCATCCAAGATCTCATTGATAAAAAAATCATAAAGATGGAACAACCTATGGGAAATCAAGATCTTAAGATATATACGAATCTGATGCGGAATCATGGTAACAAAGGAAATAAAAATGATAAAGGGAAGGGCAGTTTAAATCATGTGTATGAAATAGTCATTGCCTCCCTTAATGAGCATTGCATGGTCATCACCATCAAGGGCACCCATGCCGAAGATTGTGGAGTCACCACAAGAGGCAGAAAAGTCACCATCGCAGGATCATCCCAACCAAATAGAGTCCCCTCATCTAGATTTGTTCCACATGGCTACAATGTCTTAGATCAACTCAAGAGAACACCAGTGCAAATATCCATCATGGATTTGCTAAAAATATCATCTGCCCATAAAAAGATCCTTGAGGAAGAATTAGCCTCATCCACTATCCCCGCAAATCTAGATGCAGAGAAATTCCAAGCTATGGTTAGAAATATCATAACACCTAATCTTCTTACATTTTCTGACCAAGATTTCCCCACCCAGACATCTCACAACCGTGCACTTCACTTGGAATCCATTGTACACAAGAGAAAAATCAAAAGGGTCTTGGTGGATGGAGGTGCAGGCTTGAACATATGTTCCCTAAGCCTCATCAAGCAGTTGAAAATATCAGAAGATTCTATCGATAAAGGAAAGGGCATCACGATAAGAGCATATGATGACCAAGAAAGAGTGTCTCAAGGCATGATTAAACTCCCTATTCAAGTAGGGCAGACTCTAATGGAAACTACTTGTTAGGTCTTGGACCTTGAATTTCCATATAATATCCTCTTGGGTTGCCCATGGATCCATGCAATGAAAGCCGTAGCATCAACCTTCCACCAATGTGTAAAATTTACGCATAATGGATAGGAGGTTATTATCCATGGAGATCCAAAACCATTTTCATATTGCAAGAATCTTGAGGCAAAGTATTACAAAATTCCCCAAGTGCCAAAAAATGATGAGGGCCCATCCACATCATACATCGACCCCGCCACCCTCACATCCACTTCTGAGACAGAGACACCCACCATTCCCACCATCTCCGACATCAATCTCATTATCCAGGAAGACAGTTGTTGAAGTTACAAGCTCCCTAACAATGCTTTTGTGATAGGAGAATTACCACAATATCCTAGATCATGGGGACGTCCACAAGAAAATCAAGCTTCCACATCACATGCATATCTTGAAGACTATCCTGAATTCACAAGATGGGGAGACCTTGGCCAGGAGTTTATTGAAGAAAATCCATCTCACATGTTATATCAAGATGAAATACCTACACTAGAATTACTAATGGATGAGATAAGTAAAGGCCTACAAATGATGCTTGCAATGGGCTATGACAAAATGAAAGATTGGGAAAAAATGACAATGGCCTCATAGTACCTATCATGCCAGAGATGGGACCCATAAAAAATCTTGGCCTTGGATGTACTCCTCCAAGTATAACCATACGTGGCCAAAGTCCTCGGGTTAGAATGGCTAATATTTCTCCTCATCCAATACTAGCAGAAGTACGCTCACTAATTTCCATAGGTGGAGACATACATAACTTTATAACTGAGGCCTATATTAGTAGCGATGATGAGGATACCATGACCAGTCTACCTAGGTTATTTGAGGATACTGCCCTTTGCATGATTAGAACCCTCTCCTTCAGAAAAGACCATCAAAACCATGATATTCGCTTAGTTTACCCTCAACTCATCGACTATGATCAACGAAGACCACTAGTTCTTGATACATTCAAAAATGATGAGGTGCTCTCAAAATTCATGGGATTGAGAGATAACATTCCAAATGGAGATCACAAGGTAGGGTTTATAATGGAGTTGGACACACATGCTTATTACGGGGAAATGATTGAATTCTTTAGTTGTAAAGTGAGAAACTAAGAATCATATCTAAGTCCTTGAGTGAAAACCACACTATGGCACTCTCTAACAAGAAAATAGTAAAAAGAAAGGATGTATCCAACGGTGAAAACCTCTCTAAGGCACCCAAGGATGAAGGATTCAATCTTCCTTTAAGGGCTATTCATTAGGAGAAATCAACAGTCTTGGCCGAAAAATGCAATCCTGTCAACCTTGGAACAGAGGAGACCCTGCATATCATAGTTTATGCAAAATCACTATTAATAGCAGAACAAGAACTCCTAGCAGCATTCCTAAAGGAAAGGAAAATAAAATTCGCAAGGAGTTATGCAGACATGCCAGGGATTGTTCCAGAGACTATGGTTCATCACTTAGTAGTGTATCCAGAGAAAAATCTGGTCAAACAAAAACTTTGAAAAATGCATCCTCAAATTGCCTTATTGGTCAAAATGGAGCTCAAAAATTTGCTAGATGTAGGGTTCATACGACCAATCGATTATCCATAATGGGTATAAAATTTGGTACCTATTTCAAAACCTGACGGAGCCATCAGAATCTGTACGGACTTTAGAGATTTGAACAAGGCATGTCCCAAAGATGATTTCCCGCTTCCCAACATTGACATGATAGTAGACATGATAGCTGTAACGCCAAGAAAGTGCACAAGAACAGATTAGAGCAAACATGCAATACAAATCTAGATGCAAATCTAATGCTAAGCAACAAAGAACAAAGGAAAGTAATAATGTGATAAAACTGAAACAATCTCACCAAATTTCAAATGTATTTCCATGATTCATCTCGATTTCCCTTCTCCATTTTGCTTGTGTAGTATAATTGCCCTCAGATTTTTCATAAGTTCGTGCAAGTATAGCCTAAGATAGTGATTTAGCAAAACATTGAAGATTCAAAATTAAGTGCTCTCAAAAGTCATAAGATTTCGTGAGAGAGATTGGAATGAAGAATGACAAATCAATTTATAGAAAATTGATTATTCGAACAATAGGTCGAGATCGAAAGATCAATGAACGGTTGAGATCGACTGATTAGTCATGCATTCTGATAACTGTCAGTAGTAACATGAGTGATACAAATTAGAAATAGAATTAAAGATTAAATAAATGATTTAATCTTCCAGTTTGGTATTCGAAAATAGAAGAATTATCTTTGCATGACAAAGATGAATATGGATTAAAGCAACTCATGTTTGAATGCACACACAAGGTTTAATTAATTAAATACGAATATTTAATTAATCTGCATATACATGCAATTGAGTTAGCACTGGATGATTGAATGATTTGACGAAGAGATTACTCGAGAACGCCACTCAGACATTAAAGCAAGAGTGAACTAAGCAATTTGAAATAGATGTCAAGTCAAGTAAAAGTGAATACTTAGATAACTCACACAATTATCTAAATATAGAGGAATGTGTTAAAATAGAATTAATGAATTAAATAATTCATTTAATTCAAGATTTGATATTTGAAGAATAATTAAATAAATAATTAAGTAAATAATTAAGTGGTAAAGGGATTTAAATGAATAATTAAATAAATAAACACTTTTTATTTAATTATAGTTGAAGTATGATAAAGAGTAAATTAAATAAGAATTTATTTAATTTGACAAGAAGGATAAGGTTCATTAGTAAAATAATTAAATAAAAAGTGTTTATTTAATTAATGAGATAGAATAAAGAAAAGTGTGAATTAATCAAATAATTAAGATTATTTAATTAATAGAAGAAATAAAAAAAGATGAATTAATTAAATAATTAAGATTATTTAATCAATAGAAGAATTAATGTTAAGGTGAATTAATTAAATAATTAACATTATTTAATCATGACCATGAAGAATAAGAATTATGAAGAATATGGAAGTCGCAGGTTTAAACCAAATTTTGGTGTCTACATTTGCCCCTCTTTGATATAATGTCATTTCGGCGTTGTGTCAAAGAAAATCGATAAGAAATATGCCCCAGTAATGCCCCGGTATAAAACAGGTGAAGGTATGCCCCCTCAAGAAAATTGACAAATTTTTGAAAAAGTTTAGAAAAAATTGGAAATAATCCCAATTAGTCCATTGGATAGCTAGAAAGGCAGTGGAGTTGACGAAATTGAGGTTGGACATGTTAGGGACGGGTACGGGCTGATTGAAGTGGGAAGTTAACATGGCTAGTAGCAAAGAAATGCCACCTAAGCCCTAGGTATATATAGGAATATGGGTAAAAACCAATTCATTTTCACCCACTTAGCCCTAGAATTGAGAATTTTCTCTGCACCCACAGCGAGGATGCCGCCCGTTCCGAACACTCACCATCACGCATACAGGATCCAGACCTTCCAGAGGCTAGCCAACGCGGACCCCCCGGTATGTGCCTTAAACTTGGCTTTTGAAATTTTTCATTTGCACTCAAATTTATGCATTTAATTCAAGTTTTTGTTATGTGTCATTTTGTTAAAACACCACATTTGTGTGCACGAACGATGCATTTGTGTGCAAAAAGCTGCATCTACAATTTCATGTTAACTATTTTGCATGTTAGTCTACAGTTCAACGCATGTGTATATTTATGAACTGCATTTGAAAATTTGCATCGCATTTGCATTTAGAATAGCTGCATTTGTTTATTTTTAAACGCATTTGAATATTTCCCAATGCAATGTTAATTATTTCATCGCATATGAATTTAGTGTAACGCACTTGTGATATAATTAGCCGTATTTGAAAAATAACAACGCATATGAATTTTATGCACCGCATATGTTAAAGAGCAACGCATGTGAAAAATAATGACGCATGTACAAAATAATGACACATTTGAATGTTAGTAAGTATAGTCCATGTGCACTAGAATAGATGATTGATGCTAACATGAGGAATGTATAATGCCATTGTAGGTTGTGTTGGATATAGTATATACCCGAGAGTCGAGGCCGATGACTTTTCAGTTCAGGGACAACTTGTGGAGTGCAAGGTGACGTTTCCTCTGGCACCTTGGTCTACTTCATGTGACAGACATGCCCCAGATTCAGGCGAATCATGGATTATTGACAACTTTGTGTGAGCGGTGGCACTCGGAGACATCGTCTTTTCACCTACCAACTAGAAAGGCCACTGTTACCTTAGAGGATGTCTACAGGATCCTCAAACTTCCTATTAGAGGCACACAGGTGACGTATGATACCCAGAGGGGTGTAGCCAAGATGTGCAGATACTACCCACATGCAGACATTAGGCAATTAGGATTTGATGATTATGAGATTAGGTGGCGGGTGTTGGCTTAGAGGTATAGGTAGTTAGACTATTTATTGTGTACATTGATAGGCTACATAGTACTTCCTGACCGCCGAGGTCATGGTTTACTTGTGGGGTGGGGGGAGATGCTAGTAGGCATGCTAGAGCATCGAGTGGTGTATGCTTAGGGTTCATGTCTGCTCAGGATGTTATACTTTCATTTGCATGATATTGCCTACCGAGAGGCACAGTCTATGAGTTGTGGTACCACGCTCCTAATGGTATGGGCGTGGGAACACATTTCCATTTTTTGGCCACCTATGACAGTTGATCTTCCACATGGAGCTCCTTATGCCTTTCGGTATGCGGGGGCTAACACTCAGCACCACATAGGAGATATAGGTTACTTTAGACATGCCATAGACACTATGTTGCAGTTTACATGGAGACCATACTTGGGCTATGTCGAATGGTTAGACGAGGATGAGCATTTGCCATTTTACTAATAGGTATAGTTTTTGGTTGGGCGGATAGTGTCACATGTCCACATTATAGAGCGCCAGTTGCTAGATTGTGTCCTGCGGTAGTTTGGGGAGGTACAGGATGTACCGAGAGATTAGGCAGAGTTTGCAAGATCATCGCGAGAGGTCCCCCTATGGGGTCCAGAGATTCTTGTTGCTATAATAGAGGCCGACATTGATGCACTATAGGCAGTTCCATGGGGAGGGAGGGATGGTCTAGCAGATCTAGGGACCATAAATGAGTATGATCAGTGGTGGGAAGTACACAGACTAATCCCAATGATAGATCCAAAGCAGCTAGTGCTGGTAGAGCAGAAAGGGACAGGTCCATGAGGCAGGTGTGGCAGAGGTAGAGGTCGGGGAGATAGAGGAGGTCGTGGTGATGGAGGAGATGATGGCCGAGGTGGATGGCGAGGAGGCAAGAGAGGGAGACGTGGTCGGAGGGGATGAGGGCCACCATTGTCACCGATCTGTGAGGAGGCACAAGGAGTTGAGGATGTGGCAATACCAGACATTGGTAGAAGAGGAGAGGAGGTGGATGCTATGATAGGGGGAGAGGAGGTACAGCCTATGGAGGCAGCTATTCCAGACATCCTAGCAGAGGAGGAGGTAGGTATCGAGGAGGTGGGTAGAGAGGAGGCAGAGATTGATTCCTTGGGTTTGTTGGGCACCTACTAGGAGGATGATGATGATGAGAGAGAGATTCGGGATAAGATCCTAGAGGATTTGGATGAGGAGGATGATGGGGTAGCGAGGGCCAGATAGGAGGACACAGGGGCAGTGGATCCTGACACAGCCACATTGCATGCGTAGGTGGCATCCTTGGAGGAGCAGATGAGAGTGTTGATGTTTGAGAGGGATGCATACAAGATAGAGAGGGACAGATCCATTATGGATAGAGATCAGGCTATAGCTCGGCGATAGGAGACAGAGCAAAGATTCTCAAAGCTCAGGTCAGAGCTGGGGAGAGAGAGATACTACCAGGATCTTTATGAGGCAGAGGTTCCGCTAGAGAGATGGGCTCCTAGTTTCTCAGAGGCACATAGTAGCAGGTCCCAGACCAGGACCCACACTAGGACAGTTAGCACAGACGGGGTGGAGTAGCCACATAGAGCAGGTCTGTATGAAAGACCTCCCTCAGCTCATAGGTCATCAGGTTCCCATCATCATTCCTCCACACACTCCAGGCATGATAGTAGTGGCAGTTCAGGATAGGGATACTTTTTGAGATGCATTGAGACATTGTATTATGATCCTATAGCCTACGGGCTTCCATGTATTATTGATACATTATGACATTATGATGTGACACGATTGAGCAAGATATATGTATATATGATTTTGGCAGTGATTCTCATGATATGCATTTCTACGTATTAATTATGTCCTTGTTTATTTATACATGTGATGTTTATATGACATGCTTTTATGATGGATGATGGTATCTATTTTATGATGTGTATATGCAGCTAAGGATATAATGTTGATTCTATATGATGTATGCGGTTTATAAATTATGAGATGCAATATGATGTTATATGTATAATGCTGACTACATGTGATGCTTATACAAATGTAATATGATGCATATATTTACATTTACTTTGTACATGGAATGCTTATGATATGTATTGTTTGATGATGAATGTCTATTATGCCATGATGATCTAGTATGAAATATGCCTTTATGTATGTATTTTTCTAACATGTACGTTGATGTAGGATGATGTATAATGCTTTGTGTCACAGGACTCTCGCATAATGCAAGAACGAAGAATTGTTAGTGTGGAAAGAAAGATTGAGAAATATTTGAAAGAGATGGAATAGATGTTAGTATTAGCAATCTTCGATCTTTCGCTGTATCACAAAAGCTATTGCACTTTATCATCATTGGGCGGGACTAATACAAATGGAGAAAAATACCATGATATGACATAGATCAAGGTGTGCAAGGTCATCAACTTGCTAATAATAGATAGTCGCGGATAAGGATTGTCATTAACTCATACTAAGGGCACAAGTTTCCCTAGTCTTTTTCTCAGGACAAACCACAGACAACAAACAAAGTAAAAGATGGGTCATGAGATGTCATTGCTCCTCTAAATCCTTCACGGGACATCCTTGAGGAAACTAGAAACATGACTCAAAATCAAATTTAAAAGACAATCGACAGACAACAGTCAAAGAAAATAGAATTCAGATACATCATTGCTTCTCTAAATCCTTCATGGGACATCCTAGAGAAAGCTAGTAACATAATTCCCATCATAAAGGCAAATGAAAAGATAAGATAAATAAGTCAGAAAGTCAAAAAGCCAGTAAAATATTTGCCAAAACTTAATCTTGTTTGTTCGATTTGTTTTGATTGATAGAGCCCGATGTCAAGAGACACACATACCGGATAAGACTGTGAGTCTGGTTTCAATGTTATGACTATCTGTATAAGGCATGACAAAGCTTGGTTTCAGAAAGAAATATATCATATAAGACGTTGAGTCAGAGATCATTGATGTGATAACTTGTGTAAGGCTATGTTTGATTGTTTGACCTTGTCAATTATGCAGGAAGGACTCATCCTATAAAAGACATAGATTGTTTTGCTGATATCAGTATTCAGGAAGGACCCATCCTAAATAAGATACAGGTTGATTATCATGATGATGTCTGTTTCCAGGAAGGACACCTCCTGTAGCAGACATTAGTTGATCTATTTTGGTTGTTTTGTTTGGTGAGTTGTTTGATTTGACTTAGAGACATTGCTGACTTGTTCACCAAATTGATGCATGACTTGAGACGATGCATTGACAATTGATCATGTGTGATGACAAAACCCTAAAGGACTGACCTAGTGCAGCCTCAGGGGCTCATTGATTGATGGCCTTGCCTACGTTATACATGCAGAGACCTCATAGTTTGACTTGACCTTGACTGCCAAGACTGACTACAAACAGAAGACGTGTGTGAAAGTGAATGTGACGAACCCTAATGGACTGACCTAGTGTGGCCTCAGGAGCTCATCGATTGATGGCCTTGCCTATATTATACATGTAGAGACCTCATAGTTCGACATGACCCATGACCTTGTCATATAGACATATGGATTGAATCATGATTTTATACAAACAAACCTGAACGGATTGACCTAATGCCTTGAGGGCACATCGATAGATGGCCTTGCCTACATCCAGTCGTAGAGGTAATGTAGTTAGACAAACAACAAATACTAACAAGTGCGACTGACTCTGACTCTATTTTTTGGATTTTTCTGAAATGTTTTGATTTTTTTTTTGTCTTTTTGAAGTTTTTTGATGTTTTTGTGTTTTCTCAGGTCATTTTGTGATGTTTGCGGATTTTTCTATAGTTTTACGTCTTCAACACAGCCAATGTAAGAACCAATATGACACATGTCAAGCATTTTCCCCCAGTCGAGTATAAGATCAATTGATTATGAATAGGATAAAATGGGGGATATGAAATGCACTCGATGTCAATCATTCCAGATTATGGAAAAGACTACCACTTATTATGAATGGTATATACAAGCGATGGATATGAAAGATAAGGGATATGTACAGGGATAGGTAATATGTACAGGGATAAGGACTATGTACAAGGATAGATACTATGTACAGGGATAGTGGACTATATACAAGGTAGTGGACTATGTACAAGGATAAGGACTAGATTAGAATAATAGTAGACAAAGGAGCAGAGTTAACTACACATGGCGCCTATTTGCTAGGTTTTCACCATGGTACCTATCCAAAGCACCACAGAAGTGGTTTTCTCTATTGGACAAATGATTTTTCTTTACTATTTCCTAGAGTATCTAATTTTTTTGGTATTACCAAGACACTTGTTTGCTAGGTTTTCACCTTGATAACGATTTTTTGTGATTTTTTGATTTTTTTGTATTTTTGCTAATTAAGACAAAGCTCTCAGAAGCTATGCGTAGAACCTTTTCAAATGTAGACTATTGATTGGTGAGGACAATGGTTCCCCTTCAGGAGTAAAGAGTTGGTACGCTCCTGATCCAAAAGCTTCTGTAACAATATAAGGTCCTAACCAATTTGGTTCAAACTTTGCTGGTTTTTCTCTTTCTGCTTGATTCTTTGGGTTCTCCATTAAAACTAGGTCACCAATGTCAAATTTTATGTTCAATACTTTCATGTTATAGCTATGACAAAGGTGATTCTGATATGCTTGAAGATGGTCTAGTGCTTTTTGTCTTCGTTCATCTAAGAATTTTAGCTCATGGAGTCTCGATACTCGGTACTCTTCATCATCAATGTGGCCTTTCAGGGATACCCTTAGGGAAGGAATCTTGACCTCAATAGGCAAAATAGCTTCAGAACCAAATACAAGTGAATATGGAGTAGCACCAGTGGGAGTACAGATACGTGTGCAATAAGCCCATAAGGTAGGGTTAAGCTGTAAATGACAATCACGACCCGCATCATTGACAGTATTCTTGAGGATTCTAATGATGGTCTTGTTAGATGCCTCTACTTGGCCATGACCTTGTGGGTAGTATGGAGTGGAGAAGTGATGTTGGATATTAAATTCATCACACAGATGGTGGACTTCTTGGTTCTTAAATGGGTGGCCATTATCAATCATTATGGACTGAGGGACACCATATCGACAGATGATATAGTTCAGGATAAATTTATAAATCTGTGTGCCAGTAATGTATGTCATAGAAATGGCTTCAATCCACTTTGTAAAGTACTCAGTGGCAGTGATAATGAACTTGTGTCCATTAGATGATGTGGGGTGGATCTTACCTATGAGGTCGAGTCCCCATTGGGAAAAGGGCCATGGTGATGTTATAGGATGGAGCTCTTGTGCTGGGGCATGTATCAAGTCTCCATGAACTTGGCATTGGTGGCATTTCGTTACAAAGACATATGAGTCTTTTTCCATAGTAGGCTAGTAATAACCCAGTCTCATAATCTTTTTGGCTAAGGTAGGACCGCTAGAATGGGAACCACATATACCCTCATGCACCCCACACAAGGTTGCTTGTGCTTCAATAGAATCAAGACATCTCAGTAAGGTATTATCTAAGGCACGTCTATATAAGGTGTCTCCGACGATGGTGTATTTGGTTGACTTGCAGAGGAATATCCTATGTTGGTTATTTGATAGGCCAGTGGGTATGACTTTGGCATGAAGGTAATCATAGATTTCTTTGTACCATGGGGAATCAGGACCAACAATGTCACACACCATTTCAGAATCTAGGATATCGTAAGTTGGGACCAAAAGCTGTTCTACCAAGAACTCAAACTTAGGCATGTTGTTAGGAATGTCAAGAAGTGATGCAATTGTAGCCATAGCATCTACTGCCCTATTCAAAACATGAGGTATCTGATGAAAGTTGACTTTGTCAAAGTACTCCTTAAAGCTATCAGCCATGCATTTGTAGGGGGCAAGCTTCTCGTCCTTAGTCTCATAATCATCATTTACCTATCTGATTACTAGTTGGGAATCACCATATACCTGTAGGTTCTTAATTTTCCACTTGACTACCATGTGTAACCCTGTCACTAGAGCTTCATACTCTACTATGTTGTTAGTGCATGGGAATGCAATCCTGAATGACTTAGGGATGGAATCACCCTGTGGTGTAATAAATAGTATACCAGCCCCTGAACCATGATTTGTATGTGAGCCATCAAAGTATAGTTTCCATGTTATGTTTGTGTCAATTATGAATATGAACTCATCAGGAAAGTCTGCAACTAATGGGTGATCTTCTTGTATGGGTGCATCAGCTAACTAATTAGCAATGACCTATCCTTTAATAGCCTTTCTTTCTACATACTGGATATCATACTCACTAAGTATCATAATCCATTTGGCCAGTCGCCCTATTAATGTTGCCTTGCTGAGAAGATATTTTAGAGGGTCTATTTTAGCAATCAACATTGTTTGATGGTTTAGCATATAGTGTCTCAATTTTTGAGTAGCAAATACTACTACAAGATAGGCATGTTCAATGGTACTATAGTTGAGCTCATAACCTACCAAAATCTGACTGATATAATAGACTGCCATTTCATGACCTTCATCATGATTCTGTGCCAGTAATGCTCTGAGTGATGAATGGGTTGCCGTAATATAAAGAATCAATGGTCTTCCTTCAATAGGTGGCATTAAGACAAGTGGTGTGAGTAAATATTCTTTAATCAGTTGAAAAGCCTCTCCGCACCTAGCTGTCCATGCAAAGGATACTCCTTTCTTAAGTAGATGTTGAAAAGGATGTGTCTTATCTGCTAACTGCACTATAAATCTTTTGATAGATTGCAACCTTCCCTATAATGTCCTTAGTTTACTAAGATTAGTGGGTGGAGGCATGTCCATGATTGCTTTTACCTTAGCCGGATCCACTTCAATGCCTTGTCTAGAAATGAGATAACCTAACAGCTTTCCTGACTTGACTCCAAACACACATTTCTTTGGATTGAGTCTCACTTTATACTTCTCCAGCCTCTAAAATATCTTGTCTAAAACCTGTAAATGTTCTACCCTTGTCTTGAATTTTACAATAAGGTCATTGACATAATCCTCCATAAGAGTGTATACTAGATCATGAAAGATAGTAGTCATGGCACGTTGATAGGTTGCTCCAACATTCTTGAGTCTGAAGGGCATAACATTCTAGCAATACGTTCCCCAAGGACAAGTGAAAGTTGTCTTAGGTTGGTCTTCAGTTGCAATTCTGATCTGGTTATATCCTGAAAAATCCATCCATAAGGGATAACATCTCATATCCTACTGTCATGTCAACTATCATGTCTATGTTAGGCAAAGGGAAGTCATCCTTAGGACAAGCTTTGTTGATATCCCTAAAATCAATGCAGATGTGGATGCCCCTAGTTGGTTTAGTGACTAGTACAAGACTGGAAATCCAATCTGCATAGTCGATAGATCTGATGAAACCAACGTCTAAGAGTTTCTTGAGTTCTGCCTTGACTAACAAAGGAATATGTGGATGCATTTTTCTCAATTTTTGTTTCACTAGTTTGGCACCCAGTTGTAAGGGAAAATGATGCAGAACAAGTTCAGGATCCAACCCCAGCATGTTAGTATATGACCAAGCAAATTTATCTATCTCTATGCAAATAAATTATGGAACTCTGGCTGCTCTTCTGTTGTCAATGATGCTGCAAAATAAACCAATCGAGGATTCTCTTTTGTGCCTATGTTTACTTCTACTGATTCTTCAACGAGCATGGGTGACTTTTCCTATGCAATGGGGAGAATGTTCAAACCTCCATCCTTAGGTGCCTTAGAGAGGTTTTCACCTTCAGATGCATCCTTTCTTTTTACTTTTTCATTGTCTAAGGTGCCTTTCGGTTTTCACCTAGAGACTCATCTTTTTTATCTTGTTTATACTTTTTCTCATTTTTGTGAATGGAGGGTTGAATAGATTCTACAAAATATGCTTTGTTGTCCAAGTCAATAGTAAAACTAGCCTTATGATCCCCATTCGGTATGACTTCTTGTAATCCCAGGAACTCAGCAATTGCTCTGTCATTCTCAAAAGTGTCTAAGACGGGTGTGTCTTGTTGATCCCAATCAATGAGTTGGGGATAGACTAAGGGCATGTCATCATCGGAGTTATCAACGTTTAATGAGTTCAAGGTAAAGATTGAGTTATTCATGTGGTCACAAAATTTTTGTACTAAATCTCGTTTGTTCATAGGTTTAGGTCTAGACAGATTGATAGGTGGGCCCAATGCCAAGGTTTGACTATCGAAAATAAGTGGCTCAAGTTGCCAAGAGGTAGGATCAAGTGATTCCCAATAGTAGTGTTTAAACCATTCCTCTTTTGTCATTTTCTTTGGTGGACAGGAATTCAAGGGATTTGGTGAGGAACTTAACATCAAGTCAAGTTCTCCAAATAACTTGTCAAGGTCCATGGAAGAAGTAGAGGATAGGGAATCCCACTCATAATTGTTAGAGTCAGGGGAGTCACAATGATATTGGTCCACTGGTTCGTGAGATATCTTAATATTTTCTGAAGCACTTACTCTCTCAAGTAAGGGTAATGGGGTACTAGGAACGCCAATCTAAATTGGTTGAAACCCTAGCCCTACTCCTTTTGGCCACTGAGAAACAAATATTGGTTCAATCCTCCCATCTTGGTTTAAGCCCAAACCACTCTGTCCATCATATCCTTTGCTTTGCATGATTTTGAAACCCTTTCCATATAGATTTGTAGGAATATGAGCAAGTAAGAGGGGTTCCTCATCATCTTCCCTATACAGCTAGGAAGTGACATCTTCTGTATTTAAGGCCTCTTTGCTTAATTCTCCCCATTTGATGAAATTTGTTGTGGGAGGAACATGTATAGTGACCATAGAATTTTTCCAATCTGATGTAGGTAAACCATATGTCTTAGGAGGGATCAAATGGCTAACATAATAAGAAGTCTTCATGTAATACTCTCCACAACCCTTGTCTTGGATCTCAACCCTAGGAATGGTAGGAATTAAGGGTGAAATAGATGTTCGAGTGAGTGTGGATGGATCAACATAGGAAGATGGATTGGATGATGAAGCCTCCTGGTTCACTGGTACTTGACGTTGGGGGATTTCTTTTAGATTGGTGCAATATTGAAATGGATTAGGATCACCTTCTATAGTTATTTTTGTGCCATTGTAAGGGAATTTAAGAAACTGATGATACATGGAAGGGACTGCCTTCATGGTGTGAATCCATGGTCTACCAAGCAGAAGGTTATAAGGGAGGGTGAGATCCAAGACCTGGAACTTTGTCTCCATCACCATAGGACCAATTCTGATAGGAAGTGTTACCACCCCCTTTGATTTTCATTCCTTATCATCATAAGCTTTAATGACAATACTTTTGGTCGTTTCTATGCATGCTTCTGAGATACCTAATGCCTTAATTAGTTTTAAAGTGCATAGATTTAACCTTGCTCCTCCGTCTACCAAAACTCATCTAACTTTGGTGTCATCAATAAGGACTTCTAGATGTAAAGGGTCATTGTGGTTCATCTTTTCAGTTACATAGTCTTGTTCAGAAAATGTGGCATGGTGATTATTGGTTAAGTAGCCCACCATTTCCTAGAAAAGATTGACATCAAGGTCATTAGAGACCGTGGTGTTCTGTAAAGCTTTATCGAGAACAGATCAATGCTCAAGGGAAATTCACAACAATTCTAAGATTGAAATTTGGGCTGGGGTCTTCCCCAACTGGTCAAGTAGGTTATATTGTAACTTGGAAGATTGTGGTGTTTGTTGCAATGGAGGGCCTTGGATAGTGAACTTAGTACGATGAGTATTGACCGCGCACTTAGGATTTGTATTGATAGTAATGGTATTAATATTCTCATCGGCGGTGCGAAGGTAATGAATGATTTTGCCACTATTATAATCATGCTTGATACTCGCATAGTTGGCTAACATATTGGTCTTAGTGCTCAAACTAGGGATAGTTCCTTTCCCATGGTCATCTAGTGGGTCAGAAAATACTTGATGATCCATGTTCGATGACTTCTATTTTTTTCCACTAAATTCAATAATTCTCCTTTCAACAAGATCCTCTATGATATTCTTCAGTTGTTGATAGTTTTGTAGGTTATGTCCCTTAGTCCTATGATAATCACAAAAGGAATTGTCATCCCACCAAGCTGGTTTAAATTATCCTAGATCATATTGTCTTGGTTCTTGTAGCTATATAAGGTTATGTTGTAACAGTTGTTTGAACACTGACTCAATGGGTTCCCTTAGGGGAGTGAACTCACATTTTTTAAATCTCCTTTGTTGTGGACATTGAGTATTTTGGACCATGTTAGGAGGTTGATTGAAAACATTAAGTGTGTTGGCAAAAGTATGAGGTCCTTGTAATGTGAGGAGGGGTCCTGCTTGTAGCGTTTTAGCATCAACCAACCCATCATTGGTGACATTTTTGTTGTGAGACCAAAATATGTTTCTATCAGTGGGGGTATTTTGCACGATTGGGTTTCTATTGGATGTTGATGTCTTGAGTTCACCCTTTTCAATGAGATCCTTCTCTATTATAACCCCTTTTTCCACTAGTTCTGAAAAAGATGTACAACAATGTACCCTTAAGTTACTCTTGAGTTTTGCATGAAGGTTCTCTTGAAACATTGTAACTTTTTTCTTTTCGGGTATCTCGACAAGACACCTAAAAGCTATGGTTCTCCATCTCTGGAAGAAAGCAATGAATGTTTCCCCTTCATCTTGCGTTGTGTGACACAAGGTTGCTATATTTATCTCGTGGTCTATGTTGAAGGAGAATTGCTCCACAAATTTGTCAACCAGTTCATCCCAAGATCTAATGCCAGAATCTAGACCCAAAAACCATTCTAGTGCAATTCCTACAAGACTTCTTGGAAATAGCCTCATAAGATATGTGGGGTCATAAGCGACATCTATGCATATGGTAGAAAATTCCCTTATATGCTCTATTGGATTTCATTTGCCATTGTACTTAGGGAGATTTAGTATGACATATCTATGAGGGAAAGGGGTCATGTACAATGATCTATCAAAGGGGAATGGGCATATATCCTTTGTTGAAAATGATTTATTAGTTGACACTAACATGTTATCCATTTGTGTTTGTAATGCATGCATGTGTGTTTGTAAGACATCAACTTGGGTCAAAGATGTGCTAGGGGGATTATGTGGATCTGTGTATGTGTTTTGAAATCCAAAGTCTTGTGATGGGTTTTGATTGAACATTGGCATCTGAGGTGGATTTGGATTTGGAATGTTGGTAAATGTGTTCTGGTATGGAATCTGCATAAATTGGTGTTGACCTGGGATCTATGTAAATGGATTCTGAGTACCACTTTGGGAAAAAGGATTCTGATTTAGAATTGATGTAAATTGGTTTTGACTTGGAATCTATGTGGACAGATTCTGATTTGGAATCGATGTAAATTGGTTTTGAGTTGGAATCTGTGTGGACAGATTCTGACTACCAAACTGTGAAAAAGGATTCTGATTTGGAATCAGGGTGAATGGATTATGACTGCTTGTCTAGGAGAATGGATTTTTACTGCTAGTCTGGGAGAATGGATTTTGATTGCCATATTGGAAGGAGGGAATCTCTCCTATTTGTGTAATCTATGGTATAGTACTAGTGACTGGAGCACTAGGTATGGCCGTTGACTGTGATATGGTGCTTGTGATACTGGCATTAGGTATGACCATTGACTATGAACTTGTGACACTGACATAAGGTGTAGAGACTAAGGTTTTAGGCCTTTTACTCCCAACAAGAGGACCGAAGGGAGTTGATGATGAAGCCCCTACTATGAAATTAAATCCTAATGTCATGCCAGACATACCAAATGGAGATGTATGGACTGTCGTACACTGTGTAGGTGTGCCAGATGGAATAGTTGTACTGACCTAAGGTATAGTTGTACTATCAGTCATTGTGTTTGTCCCTTGTGTAGGTTGAGTTTGCAAGGTGCTAATATTGAATCCTATGGGTAAGGTAGTGCCTTCAGCTAGCAATTTGGCTAAGTATTGTTGTCAATCATTTGCTAGGTACTCATCTATGAAAGAGGCAAACTCAGGGTCCTGTGCGGCAGCCTCTATGTCCTCTACTGCAATATGTCCTTGAGTGTTTCTAGTGGTGAATTTGTCTAATAGAGTCTTATGAGGTCTTGAAGAAAATGGATTGATGAATTCATTTGGGTTTGACATGTTTTCTCTCTCTCTTCTCTTAGACCTAGTTTCAACCATGTAAGACAAGCTCAATATGCGGGAAATGCAAAACTATATCTATGAACAGTATGACTCTAGTCTATGTTTTTGGGATTTTCGTATGCAAAATAAGGAATGTTCTAGGATGACACTAGCCTAAAATATAAAGATGCAAGGCCTGAGCAAGGTTCTAAAATAATCAATTCTATAAACCCGGAATGAAGGGACCAACTACCTAAAGTCTAACCAAGGCATCAATTTAGTTTAAGTCAAAGAACCAATGTAGGACAAGGATCAAAGGCAAGTTGAGTTTCCTAACTAGACTAATGAGCTAGGAGGACTCTCTGTAGGACAAAGGATAAACTAATAAAACTAGGTTCAATGATAGATTTTGTTGATGCTATGAATTTTCTAGAGTGTAGATGGTGGACTAATCCTAAGGTTTGTAAAAGTGACCTTTCTAGAAGTTTAATGCAAGGTAATATGTATTCTAAGATGAAACTAAACTCTGAATTAAGGAAACTATGGTAATGACTAAATGAACCTAAAAGATGCAAAATTGAGCAAATCATTTCAGGTTTCTATTCAAGGACTATTTGTGTAAGGACAACTGAAATTGGTGTAGTTGTGTTGACTGGACAGTGACTGTGAATTCTGGTTTTTTGATAATCAGACAAATGCATCGCAGGATTTCATGGATGCGATTCAAATTAACAGTTGCGGTTTTCTGGTCAACAATTGTGAGTTCTCTGGTAAAGTGTGACTCTAACAGATGCGGTTAACCTTCTAACAGATGTGACTCAAAGTTAAATAGATGCGACTCATAATAACAAATGCAACTCAAAGTTTAACAGATGCGACTCGTAATAACAGATGCAACTCAAAGTTAAATAGATGTGACTCTAAAAATCAATTGCAACCTTCTAGTGAATAGTTGTGACTCTTTGTGAACTTTTCAGTGACCTAAGATTTAAAACTAACTCCATTTTCCGTGATCAAATTTTGGAAAACAAAAACAATCATAAAACAAAGTGTTTTCAATTTGATTTTAGACTCAAAGAATGTTTAAGTTGACAACAGACAAGTACATCCTAATAGGCCAAAAGGCCTAGGGTTTGTATACTTGGTATAGCCCACCCAAATACCCCGGATTGGTGATAAACACCTTTCCTTCTCAAGAGCAGATAGCTTAGAAATTTGGTGGCATTGGCTCCCCTCCACAACTCATTAATGTCTTTCGAGCACACCAATTTTGAATTCTTTGGGCAATGACCTCCCAAGAACTACTATCTCTACTCAAGGGGATTAATAGTGAGTATCTTCGTGCATGATATTGTACCTTGCACTATACCAAGCAATGGCCAATAGAATGGTTGGTCTTTAAAACAAAAGGTGTTTAATACGGGCATTCCGTTCGTGGGGCATGATCCATGCGATGAGAGTACCCTTTCAGATCCATCTCATTAGAACCATACTCGTGATTCTTGGGCTTTCCCCAAGAGCCCACTTTTATATACCGGTTGGAAGTCCCTCAAGTTCAGGGTGCTACCGGTCTAAGTCATCCTAGGGTGAGTACTTTTTCCCACCAGAACAGGCCCAAGTTCTAGAGTTGGTAACCGTTTCTCTTACACCTAGGATCGCATGAATGCACAAGGGGAGAGGATACTTCGATGTACCAAATTGTGAGGGTAATTACATAGATGTGCTTTCACACCAAACACAGTAGACACTTGTTAATTTTAAAACAAATGAAAGATTTTCTATGCTACCAAACAATCTATTTCATAAATTAACTAGGGTCTTCGACAAGCATCCTGCAGAAAAATTCGTTAGTAGTTTTCAATATCATCTTCGTCAATTGTCCTACAAAAACTTGTTAACTTCCAAAAGTCCACATGCTGAAAATCAGATATTAGAAACACACAAATTAATTGAAAATTTCAGATCTCTAAAAATAGAAATAAAGGTTACCAGTCAATTGCGTCATTGTGTTAACAGTCAGATGCATCGATATTCTCTTCAATTGCATCTCAGTATTCACCAGCCAATTGTGATTTAGGATTATTCAGATGTGTCATGGCTTTTTAGATGCGACGTTTTAGGTGATAGATGCAGTTCAGGAAATCAATTGCGTCACTTCGTCAAACTGATGCATTTATTAATTGCAATTACAACGTTTCATCAATTTGATGCATCATTTTGTATGAAAAACCTGCAAAAAATAAAATAAAAGTCTATGGATACGCGAAGATGGTGTCTTCACTTCAGGTCCACCAAATGTAATGCCAAGAAAGTGCACAAGAATAGATTAGAGCAAACATGCAATACAAATCTAGATGCAAATCTAATGCTAAGCAACAAAGAACAAAGGAAAGTAATAATGTGATAAAACTGAAACAATCTCACCAAATTTCAAACGTATTTCCATGATTCATCTCGATTTCCCTTCTCCATTTTGCTTGTGTAGTATAATTGCCCTCAGATTTTTCGTAAGTTCATGCAAGTATAGCCTAAGATAGTGATTTAGCAAAACATTGAAGATTCAAGATTAAGTGCTCTCAAAAGTCATAAGATTTTGTGATAGAGATTGGAATGAAGAATGACAAATCAATTTATAGAAAATTGATTATTCGAACGATAGGCCGAGATCGAAAGATCAACGAACGGTTGAGATCGATTGATTAGTCATGCATTCTGATAGCTGTTAGTAGTGACATGAGTGATACAAATTAGAAATAGAATTAAAGATTAAATAAATGATTTAATCTTCCAGTTTGGTATTCAAAAATAGAAGAATTATCTTTGCATGACAAAGATGAATATGGATTAAAGCAACTCATGTTCAAATGCACACACAAGGTTTAATTAATTAAATAGGAATATTTAATTAATCTGCATGTACACGCAATTGAGTTAGCACTGGAAAATTGAATGATTTGATGAAGAGATTACTCGAGAATGCCACTCAGACATTAAAGCAAGATTTAACTCAGCGATTTGAAATAGATGTCAAGTTGAGTAAAAGTGAATACTTAGATAACTCACACAATTATCTAAATATAGAGGAATGAGTTAAAATAGAATTAATGAATTAAATAATTCATTTAATTCAAGATTTGATATTTGAAGAATAATTAAATAAATAAGATTTATTTAATTAAGTGGTAAAGGGATTTAAATGAATAATTAAATAAATAAAGAATTTATTTAATTATAGTTGAAGTATGATAAAGAGTAAATTAAATAAGAATTTATTTAATTTGACAAGAAGGATAAGGTTAATTAATAAAATAATTAAATAAAAAGCGTTTATTTAATTAATGAGATAGAATAAAGAAAAGTGTGAATTAATCAAATAATTAAGATTATTTAATTAATAGAAGAAATAAAAAAAGATGAATTAATTAAATAATTAAGATTATTTAATCAATAGAAGAATTAATGTTAAGGTGAATTAATTAAATAATTGACATTATTTAATCATGACCATGAAGAATAGGAATTATGAAGACTATGGAAGTTGCAGGTTTAAACCAAATTTTAGTGTCTACAACAGCAGGACATTAGATACTATCACTAATGGACAGATTTTCAGGATACAACCAGATCATGATAGCAAAATAAGATCAACATAAGATGGCCTTCACTTGTCCGTGGGGGACCTACTACTGGAACATGATGCCATTCGGCCTAAAGAACGCAGGAGCAACATACCAAAAGGCCATACCATTGATATTCCATGACATGATTCATAAAACAGTCGAAGCCTATGTCGACGAAATTCTAGCTAAGTCAAGAAAAAGACAAGATCATATAGCAACCCTAAGTGCTATCTTTGACAGACTGGAGGAATACAAAGTTAGACTAAATCCCAAGAAGTGTGTCTTCAACGTACAATCAAGTAAATTTCTAGGATACATAGTGTCTATGAGGGGTATCGAGGTGGATCCAAAAAAAGTAAAAAGAATCCTTGAGATGGAAGTACCTAAAACATTAAGGAAACTGAGGGGTCTCCAAGGTAGGCTCCAATCCATCCGAAGGTTTATAGCACAACTAGTAGATAAACAAAACCCTTATGCTCACCTAGTCCACAAGGGAGTAGCGTATAAATGGGATTACAAATGTGAAGAGGCATTCAATAAGATCAAAGAATATCTATGAACACCACCAATCCTAATGCCACCTATTCCAATAAAATCATTGATTCTATATGTGTTAGAAACAACAACAATCCCTGGAGCTCTCCTAGCTCAGCATGATGAAAATGGAATGGAGAGGGCTATCTACTACAATAGTAGGACAATGGTTGGGCATGAGTTAAACTACTCATTCATCGAAAAAGTATGTCTCGCAATAGTGTTTGCATCTCAAAAATTTAGACATTACATGTTGGCACATAAGATAAAGTTCATCACCAAAATTGACCCCCTCAAGTATCTATTATCAAAGGCAATGCTTACAGGAAGAATGGAAAAATGGGTGATGATACTATCAGAGTATGACATTGAGTATGTAGAGTGGAAAGCCATCAAGGGTTAGGTTATTGTGGATCAACTAGTAGAAGCAACTATTTATTCTAAGAATCCTCTTGTCTCAGAGTTTCTAGATGAATCCATCTTTAACCTCAACATAGCCAACCACTAGAAAATATACTTCGATGGTTCATACACACAACATGGATCAAGAGCTGGTGTCTTCTTCATCACCCCACAAGGGGATTGCATACCAAGGTCATACAAACTGACATTTCCTTGCATCAACAACATCGTGAAATTCAAGGCTTTGATTATAGGTCTTAGGATAGCAGTGCAATGGAACAACATGGCTCTCAAATTGTATGGAGACTCTCAGTTGATCATAAATCAAGTCAATAATGAATGTCAGACCAATGTGACAAGCTCACTCCATATAATAAATTAGTGGAGATTCTCAAGGAATCTTTCATTGTAATGAAATTTGAGTAGATCCCTAGAACCAACAACAAAGTAGTAGATGCCATGGCAACAATTGGGTCCCTATTAGACATTCCTCACAACATTCCAAAATATGAATTCTTGATCGAGCAGCTTCTCATTCCCACATTCGAGGTACCAGAATTGAAATATGTGTGTGAAATCATTAGTCTTGGCGATCCTTGGTATCATGACATCTACACATATCTTCGCATACGAGTCATACTCGCTAACCTACCATCAAACCTAAAATGAACATTTGTTAAAAAGGCATCCAAATTTGTCATCCTAGGTGATACCCTATACCGTAGAAGCATAGAAGGTATGTTGCTACATTGCTTAAATGTTGAGGAGGCATTAACCACTCTAACTAAAGTACACAATAGTATCTGTGGTTCACACTCAAGTGGAATGGTCATAGCCAAGAAATTGTTGAGGATGGGGTATTATTGGCCCATGATGGAAAGAGAAGCACATTACTATGCTAGAAAGTTTCTACAATGTCAGCACCATGTGGACCTCATCCATGTTCTAGCTCAAGAGCTTCACCTAATTGTCACACTGTGGCCCTTTTTGTATTGGGGACTTGATCTAATTGGGAAAATCACACCCACCTCATCCAATGGCCAAAAATTTATCATAACTGCAACTGAGTACTTCACAAAGTGGGTGGAAGCCATACCCATGACATATATCACTAGAAAGCAGATCTCAAAAATCATCCTGAATTAACTCATCTATCGTTACAGTGTCCCACAAGCCATTATCTCAGATAATGGGACACCATTCAAGAACCAGGAATTTCATGACTTGTGTGAGAAATTCAAAATATAGCATCACTTCTCCACCTCATACTATCCCTAAGTCAATGGCCAAGCAAAAGCTACAAACAAAACCATCCTCAAAATCCACAAGAAAATAGTCAATGACGCAGGTCATGACTGACATCTGTAGCTTAATCCTACCCTCTGGGCTTATCGAACTAGCATATGCACACCCACTGGCACCACCTCCTTCTCCTTGATCTATGGATTAGAAGTGGTACTCCCCATTGAGATTGAGCTCCCATCCCTCAGGATATCACTACAAAAATTCATCATAGATGAAGAGTATCGGGTATCAAGACTAAACGAGATGGAGCTATTGGACGAGAGACAGATAGATGCTTTGAATCATTTGTAAGTCTATCAGATTAGACTCAAAAGGAGCTACAATAAGAAAATCAGAAGCATGACATTCCAAGTTAGAGAACTGGTCTTAAAAAAAAATCAAAAGAATGTCCCAAACCCAAGCAGCAAAGGCAAGTTCGAACCTAATTGGTTAGGACCTTTCTTCATCACAACAAGTTACAAATTAGGGGCATATTAGTTATCAACACCTGAAGGGGAACCTCTATAGGAGCCCATGAATAGCTCCCATCTCAAAAAGTTTTATGCCTAAATCTTTCAAGGTATAGAACCAAAAATCCAAAAAACCATAAAATGTCCTGAAAAAATGGTTACCTTGGCAAAAACCTGGCAAACAGGCATCTTGGTAACAAAAAAAAAAATCAAAAAAGCAAAAACTCCAAAAAAATCAGAAAAAGGATTGAAAATAGTAAAGAGAAAAAAATCATCCTCTAGTGAAAACTACTTTGGTGGCGCTTTGGGCAAGTAACATGTGAAAACCTAGAAAATAGGCGCCTTGCGTAAATAAACACTTTCCATCCACCAGGATCCTTATGACTTGTTCTGCATCACACATCCATTTTCCTTCCATCAATCCATCACATCCATCACTCATCCACTTGTATCCGCACCATAGTTGGGTCTTGTTTTCGTATCATGATCCCTCCTAGTACTACTCGGCCCATCCTCAAGTTCAGTTTGTCCTATCTTTATCAAAGTAGTCTATTGCATCATGTTGGGGGCACATTCTCATCTGATAAATTCATGTATAATCTTAAAGTCCTCAAATTAGAAAATTCAAAAACATCAGAAACTCAAAAAATCCAAAAATATCAAAACATATCAAAAATCCAAAAACAAGTCAAAAGTCAATCAAAAAAGTCAAAAACAGAGCCGTCTTGTCGAACTACGTCGTCTCTGAGCTTGAACGTAGGAAAGGTTGATCTTTGATCATCCCCTGAGACATTTAGGTCAGTCCTATAAAAGTCCATCTGATGAGGGCGCAACCCGAGACACAGAAAATAACCCACAAACAAGAGAATAATTTTATTATTCAAAAAATGGAGCTTCTTACATGCAGAGGATCTCAAATCCCCAAGTTCTACAACACATTCAAGTTACAGAAAGCTACAGAATAACCCTTTCGCAATATGCGAGCTTGTCCCCAAAAAGCTACCAAAAAATTATAAACCCACCCATAAATAGAGCTCCTCTTTAGTTTGGAGCCAAAACAACATTCAAATTTGAGTTTAGGCAGTTTGGCACTAAAAATTACAACTTGAAGTTCAAATTTCAAAAGAACATTTGCAATTGTTTCTTCTAGAAAGTGCACTAGCTTCCCGGGGCCATAGCTTTTGATCTAGGACTCTGATTCGTGAACCATTTGAACCGTTGGAAAGGTCTCGAAGTCAATAATGTGCTCAAAATTTGTTACACCAATTTTGGCAAGTTTTAGGGCCATTCCAAGAACTCTAAGTGCCTCAAATCTAACTTGAAAGATTTTCAGGTGCAAATCTGGGAAACTAAAACTGCAATATCTTTCAACCCAGGAATAGAAAATAAAAATCATAAATTTGGAATTTCATTATGAAGAAAAGGGTATCAAAAAATGTAAAAACATCTAAAAACCAAGAAACTTGAAATTTAACTATTTTTGGGTGATGCAAGATTGCCCTTACACCACTAGATGTTCCTGCATCAAACACCAAGGGTAATTTGAGAAGTGACCCCGTCATGTCTTAGATGGTTGAGGAAAACCCAACTAGTCAACTACTGCCTTAGATAGCTAGGATGAATCTTCCACAGGCCTTCCTCTCCATTTCACCAGATATTCTTCATACTGCCTATTTCTGGTACTCCTTCCCACATGACTATCCAATATTGCTTCAATCTCCTCCCTTTCTGAAGTAGGTGTTGGAATGCCATACTGCCCTAATACTAGTGCTTCCTCCATTCCACCTTCATGATACTCTGTCAAATCTGAAATGTTGAACACAGGGGAAATGTTGATTCCATCAGGCAACTCTACCTCATATGCATTCCCTAAATCATACTTCTTCAAAATCTTACAGGGACCGAATTTCTTCATCTTCAATTTGTTATAGGTTCCCACGGGAAACCTTTCTTTCCTCAAGTGGACCATTACTTCATCGCCAATCTGAAACTCCTTATTCCTCCTTTTCTGATCTTCCTTAGCTTTATATTGCATGTTCATCTTATTAATGTGTTCTCGTACCTTCTCATGTATATTCCTGATGTGCTCTACAAAATCTAACTTTAGCACTTATTTTCTGCTCTTGGTCCATCTTCCTCAATTCTGGAGCTGTTCTAGGGCTACCTCCATACACAATCTGGAATGGTGATCTACCAGTGCTTATGTTGATAACATTGTTGTAGAAAAATTCTACCTGGGGTAAGATCAAGTCCCATCCCTTGGGTTTATCTCCTACCAAACATCTCAGTAGGTTACCTAGACTCCTATTAACAACCTGTGTTTGCCCATCTATTTGTGGATGGTGTGCAGAACTGAACTTCAGCTCTACCTTCAGCTTCTTCCACAAGGTCCTCCAAAAGTACCCCACGAATTTGGTGTCATGATCTGAAGCAATACTCTTTGGCAGACCATGTAGCCTCACCACTTCTTTGAAGAACAAGTTAGCAATGTGGACTGCATCATGGGTCTTCTGACATGAAATGAAATGTGCCATCTTCAAAAACCTATCAACCACCATAAAGACTGAATCATTCCCTCATTGTGTCCTTGGCAAATGAAGAACAAAGTTCATACTTATATCCTCCCATGGCCTCTCTGGTACAGGTAAGGGCTGATATAAGCCTATATTTTGGCTCACTCCTTTCACCATCTGACATACCCTGCATCTTTGTTCAAACTTCTTCACATCCTATGACAACTAAGGCAAATAATAATGCTCACTAATAATGGCAATGGTCTTATCCTGACCAAAATGTCCTGCCATTCCTCCACTATGCTTCTTCTTTATCAAGTTTTCCCTCATGGAACTCCTTGGGATACACAATTGACTTCCCTTAAATAACATGCCATCTTGGATTATGAAATCCAGCCACCTTGTCCTATCCACTCTAACAGGTTCCTTGCAAGCTTTCCAAGCCTCTGCAAAATCAGGATCCTCTGCATATAGTGTCTTGAGTTCATTGAACCCAAACACTTCAATATGCATCTTTGTCATCAATGTATGCCTCCTACTTAAGGCATCTGCAACCCTATTTGACTTCCCACTCCTATGTTTCAAAACAAAGGTATAACTCTACAAAAACTCTACCCATTTCATATGTCTTTGATTTAATTTTTTCTGACTATTTAGGTACTGCAAGGCCTGATAATTAGTATATAGAAAAAATTCCTTCAGCAACAAATAATGTCTCCATTTCTTTAATGCTTGAACTATTGCATAAAATTTCTGATTATATATAGAATACTTTCTCTTGGCATCATTTAACTTTTCACTGAAATAGGAAATGGGCTTACCTTCTTGGCTCAACACTGCTCCAATGGCACAACCAATGGCATCACAATCCACCTGAAACACCTTGTTGAAATCTGGGAGGGCTAGAACAGGTTGCTCTATCACCTTCTACTTCAACAGTTCAAAATTTTTTGCTGCTCCAGTGCTCCACTTGAATTCTTTTCTATCCCCATTCATTGTTTCAGTCAGGGGTCCACAAATACTACTGAAGTTTCTAATGAACTTTCTATTAAAACTAGCCAAACCATGGAAAGATCTCACCTCAGTAGCAGTTCTTGGGGTAGGCCATTCTAGAATAGCCTTCACCTTCTTTGGGTCCATCTTGAGACCTTCTGCTGAGATAATAAACCCCAAGTACACTAACTCCCTTTTCACAAAACTACACTTTTTCAGATTAATCAACAGTTTCTCTTCTCTAACTTCTCAAAGGCTCTCTAAATATGCATTAGATGCTCATCCAATGTCTTACTAAAAATCAAAATATCATCTAAATACACAATAACAAAATTTCTCAGAAATTCTTTTAGTACCTCATTCATGAGCTGCATGAATGTGCTCGGTGCATTGGTTAGCCCAAAAGGCATGACTAACCACTCATACAGGCCCTCTTTGGTCTTGAAGGCAGTCTTTCATTCATCTCCCTCTCAAATCTAGATATGGTGATATACACTCTTCAGATTAATCTTTGTGAAGTACTGAGCTCCACTCAAATAGTCCATCAGGTCATCCATCCTTGGTAGGGGAAATCTATACTTGATTATTATCTTGTTTATGGCTCGAGAATCTGTACAAATTCTCCACTCCCCATCCTTCTTTGGTGCTAGTACTATAGGTACTGCACATGGACTCAAACTCTCCCATATCAAACCCTTTCTCAACAACTCTTGAACTTGTCTGTTCAACTCCTCATTTTCTACTGGAGTCATTCTATGAGCTACCTTATTTGGCAAACTGGCTCCAGGAATCAAGTCAATCTGATGACTGATCTTCCTTATTGGTGGTAAACCCTCAGGTACATTATTAGAAACAATATCTTGAAACTCATCCAACATCCTAGAAACTTCTTCTAGAACCTTCTCACTATGCTCCTTACTCACTGTATAGCACACACGCTCATGCTTCATACCTTCTAAAAAATTTCTTCCATCTACATAACAAATTTTATCACTACTGCATACCTTTTCTTCGGTCTCCTTCAGGGGTTTCAACTTGTGACGAACCACATCCTTTGTCAAGGAATAAGTGTTTGCATGGCCATCATGTATAGCTCGCCTATCAAACTGCCACAACCTCCCCAACAACATGTGACATGCATCCATGAGGATGATATCACAGAGTACTTCATCATGGTAGCTCCTTACCTTGAACTTTACTAGGCACTGCTCATTGACCAAAACTTTGTGGTCTTTCTGCAACTAGGCAATCCAATACGGATGCGGGTGCCTTTCCCTCTTCAGCTTCAACTTTGTGACCATCTCCTCTGACACTAGATTATCGGTGCTCCCACCATCAATAATGACATCACAACATCTTCCTTCACACTTGCACCTTCTGTGAAATAGATTCTTCTTTTTTGTGGTTCCTTTTCCTCAGTCACCAGGGCTCTCCCAATCACTAGGGCTTCTCCCCTTTCAGCATCATCTGAATGTTTAGATTGGGCCTCCTCATCTGCATGCACAACCCTTCCATGACCTTTTGACTTTTTTTTGCCCTTTCTTGGTGTAGTGGACATTCATAGGCTCGATTCCCTTCTTCACCACACTAGAAACACGTTCCTTTGAAACCACCCCTTTTAGATCCTTGTTCATATCTCCCTTGTCCTCTACCTATTTGATCACCACTGTTTTGATCATGAGGGTGGTAGAAGTTGTCATTCCTTTGGCTTCGGCTGGTACCCACATCTTCACTTTTCTTTTCATCATCATTTCGGCTTCCTGAAGATCTTCCACTGCCCCTTCTACTTTGACCTCCTCATCCTTTTTTCTTTCCATCAAATTTTTTGTTCAGTTTCTCTTCCACCTTTAGAGAAAACTGATACACATCCTCAATGGTGGTCATTTTGACTAGGCTTAACTCCTCTTGAATGCTCGATCGTAACCCATTAAGATATCAGGCTACCTTCTCCTTATTACCTCAGTGTGACCCGTTCTGATGATTATCTTGTGAAAATATTTAGTATATTCTTTCATAGATCTGCTTCCTTTCTTCAACCCTTTGAATTTTTTCAACAGATCTAACTTGTAGTCCACTGGTATGAACTACTTCTTCAGTTTCTCTACCATGCGATCCCATCTAGTGATCGTACCTTTTCCTCTTTGATTTCTTTCCAACTGGACCTCTCTCCACAAAATATTGGAATGGCCCTTTAGCTTCCTTTTCACAAATTTAACCCAATCTGGGTCCTCTATTTCCTCATACTCAAAATATTCTTCTAGCTTGTTGATCCAATCGATCAACTCTTCTTGGTTTAGACATCCAGAATAACTGGGGACTTCTGCTCTGGGTCTTTTCCCGATCTTTGAAATGGCCCTTATTAGCTGCATTTGGTCTTGATCAATTTCTTCTTCTTCCTCTTCTACATTTTAACCTTCTTCCTCTCCTTCATCCTCACTTTCCTCCCTCAGGTTTAACCCTCTTCTCAACTGCTCTTGTAACGCATCAATCTGTCTCTGGAGGGCTGCCAGTGCATCTCTTCCACTAGCATTTCTGCCACCTCGACCACCTCTGGCACCACCATGCCTACCAGGCATTATTCTTGGAGGCATCTTTCTTGACTTCAACCCACAACCACGGTCTTGGTGTGAATTTCCTCACGATCGGTGATCTATCCACATGCTCAAGAAAACCTCACTCTCATACCACTTGATGAGGGCACAGCCTGAGACACAAAAAAAACCCACAAATAAGAGAATAATTTTATTATTTAGAAAATAGAGCTTCTTACATGTAGAGGATCTCAAATCTCTAAGTTCTACAACACATACAAGTTATAGAAAGCTACATAATAACCCTTTCGCAATATGCAAGCTTGTCCCCAAAAAGTTACCCAAAAATTAGAAACCCGCCCATAAATAGAGCTCTTCTTTAGTTTGGAGCCAAAACAACATTCAAATTTGAGTTTAGGTGGTTTGGCGCTGAAAATTACAACTTGAAGTTCAAATTTCAAAAGAACATTTGCAATTGTATCTTCTAGAAAGTGCGCCAACTTCCTGGGGCCATAACTTTTGATCTGGGACTCCAATTTGCAAACCGTTTGAACAGTTGGAAATATCTCAAAGTCAATAATGTGCTTGAAATCTGCTACACCAATTTTAACAAGTTTTGGGGCCATTCTAGGAAATATAAGTGACTCAAATCTAACTCAAAAGATTTTCAGATGTAAATCTGGGAAACTAAAACTGCAATATCTTTCAACCCAGTAATAGAAAATAAAAACTATAAATTGAGAATTTCATTATGATGAAAAGGGTATCCAAAAATATAAAAATATCTAAAGACTGAGAAACTTGAAATTTAACTATTTTTGGGTGATGCAAGATTGCCCTTACACCACTGGATGCTCCTGCATCACCATCACAATAAACTAACATCTCATCATGTATATCATCATTTGTAAATTGGTCAAGTCATCAGTCAAACTACATGGTCTCTGTGTGTATAACATAGGTAAGGCTAATCTGTTGATCAACCCCCAAGGCCTCTAAGATAGGTCTTTAGATTAGTCTCTTGGTCAAAATCTCAAAAAATCCCAAAAACATTGGCAAATCGAAAATCAAAGCATTTGAAAATCTTGAAAAAATACCAAAAACAACCTCAAAACATTGTAAAACTCCAAAAACATCCAAATATTTGAAAAAATCCATCCACCTCATATTGCTTGCACCCGCAATAAACACCACTCACAATAAACTGATCGTTATCCTCAACCTTTGGTGAAACAATTAGAAACAAGTCTAGGAGTTTAAATGTAAAGCTCAAAAGTGTCAAGTCTCCAGACAATATGTAAACAAGTTGGTCAATTCTTTGTGTCGATATCCCATCATCCAAATAGTCCCATATCAATCATCTGATAACATCATGTACTAGGATGAATCCTTCCTACAATGGGAATTATTTATCAGAAAGAGCACTTTGGATAAACGAAATGGTGTGCTACCATCCACTAACATGTCCTAGGATGTATCCTTCCTACAATGGGAATTATCTTTTGGCAATAGTTTTGGTTCTTATCCTTAAAAACACATTCCCTTTTGGTTAGTGGTATTGAAGAACATCAACTTGTTTGTGTTCTTTATCTTTGTCTTTTGACTTATCTTATTGTGCTCAATCTAAGGACTTCTCAATGATATTCAAATGAAGGATTTCGAGAGATATGAATGGGGCAACGATCATTATCCTTTTATCTGCTATGCTTGTTGGACGTTCTTGTAAAATAACTTGGTGAATACTTTCTTTGTTAGATATGTATAGAGGATTTTTTGGACAACTTGTTGACTATTGTAGTGATTGGTTATACCTTTCTGTGTTTTGGTCTGAGATATTTAAAACTTCTAAAGTGCATCCTAGCAAGGTTTTCGTATGTCAAGTGTGAACAAAAATACTCCTATTTGTTTGTCAAGTCAAAGTCCATCGCATTAGGTACAATGCCATCTTGATTCTTTATACCCTGATGCATTGTATTTAGGTGTGTTATCAAACATAAGGTAATTGGCCCTTTGAAAATCCCAACTCCTTGGCAAGTAATCATCATCATCATCATCATCATCATCATCTCATGTCTTTTTGGAATCTCTTATTTTCTTCTATCTCTTTCTTTTCACACTAACATGGTACCATGATAGTTAATCATAAATCATCACCATTGCATCTATCTTGTATCCACAAACCGTCAACATACTACATAATGCATATCATATCATATAGAAAGCATTAATCATAACACATGCATTTATCTCCATCATTGCATAATATAGATTGGTTATTCTAAACATCTCATAAACCATAGATTTATCATCTATTTTCATAATCACCCAAGCATCATCATATCATATTATGTGCATCCATATCATCCATGCATCATCATATCATCCATTACATATAAACATCATAATCATCTTATTTATATCATCAATAATGTAACTATCATGGTACAAATAAGGATCAAGTGGGTGTAATATATCAAGATAGGCATGATGCTACCCATGGTTGATGATTGTCTACATCATCAAATCTGTCTACATCAAATATTTGAGTTGAACTGATCTTGAACCTCTTTTTTGAGAGATTGACCATCAAATCAAACCTCTACACCCGATCTCCCGAGGGGGTAGTATACCAGCATAATTCTTTTCACTGGGGCAATAGTGAGGCATCCAAAAAATTAGAGAAATTTTGACTTTTGATTAGGAAAAGGTTATTCTTTGAACCAACGCAACAAGTGCATTGCTTCAAAGAGGGGCAAAATGTAGACATCGAAAATATACAGATTGATGTCACACTCTGATCCTGACTACTAATATCGTTTCATCCTGAATCATCCCTCGGTCTAACTATTTAATCAAATATCCTTATCTAATTAAATTCATCAATATTCCTCCCTTAATTAAATAAACTAGTTATTTAATTAAGTCTCTCTCTCTTTTGTTAATTTAATCAATCACATTTGATCTAATTATCCCTATTTAATTAAATAATCAATTTATTTGATTAAATATCTAAATTATTTCCATTAAATTAAATAAATTAAAACCTTATTTGATTTAATCTAACACCATCTCTTTTAATTAAATAAATCAAAATCCTTATTTAATTAACCTCTTATCATATTCCTCTCTTATTTAATTTAAATGAATCCATAAATTTGAGTCAAATGGGTCACATCATATAATATCTCTCATTAAATTAATTAACCCTTGATCAATTTAATCTCATCTCATGTCCCATCCTCTAGATAATGCAAGTTGCACATGAAAATAGATTTAATTCATTTATTACATCTCTATTTTCCTCACAAGGCATCTTTTGGAATATTCTCTCAATTTGAATTCAAAAATTCCAAGTCAACATGTACATCCAACAAGGAATTTAAAATCTCTTACATGTCCTTTGTCTTGAGCCAAGTAGATTTTATTGCATTTTCCCTTCCCTCTCACAAGTCATTTCAACAAATTTGAATTTCAAATATTTGTATTTATTGGCACAATCCCCAAATATTGCACATCCTCCATCCATTCATGGATTGACAAGTGGCATCATACCATTGGATGAATGTTAGTCCCACATTGCTCAAATTTGTGAATTCATCCATCTTGGCATTCTATAAATAAAGAGCTCATATCCTCATTTCATCATCCACAATTTGAGTAAACTTACTATGCTCAAATCATTAGCAAATTATATCCATCACCATTGAGCTTGGAGCAGATTTTTGGCTTGGAGCTTTCATCAGTCTTCATCAAAGTGGATCACTCTTCATCAATCAACAAAGCTTGCATAGGAGTTGGGAAAGGGCCAATTTCTACATCAAATTGGCACCAACTCCCCCATAAGATCAAGAGTTTGCATGTTTTTAATAGGATATAGTTTGTTTTTCATCTTTTTTTTATTGTGTTCTTGTTTTATTCCTATTTTGGGCATAGTTAAATGGATTTTATGGGGAATCTTGGTCTTAACTTTTATTTCAATCTTCTAATATGTTTGTTTGTTGTGTTTTGTAGGTATTATGATCTTGGTTCACACAATACTATGTAATAATGTGACATTATCATTCAGTTGCAATAAAATAAATGGTTGTGCTATTAAAAAGCAATTGATGAAATCATAGCAATTGATGAATCTATTCATATCAATTTTTTTTCCTTTAAGAAATTATCTATTTATGAAATAATTGCATGCAGATTTAAAAATTAAAAGTAAAACATAAAGCAATGCAAATACTAAAGTTAAGTACTTGAATTAATTAACCTTATTTTTTGGTTTGCGCGAACTGTGATTATCACTATACTAACCCAGCCTCACACGTGACATGTGTGAGGTGTATACAGGGACCAAGATGGTAGTGGCACTATTGGTGGCATTGTTGGCCTATAAATAAGGATAGTGAGCACAACTAAAATAATTCATTGAAGGCTAAAAGCTATACTCTTGACTCTCAAGTGCAATGTTTGAATTGTCATAATGGTTTTCATTTTGTAGGGTTAATAAGGATTCAGGAAGATGATCTGGTATTATTAGGGATACTCTAAATTCTCCTTCCTGCAGTTATGTAGTTATAGAGTAAAAGACCAATTTCCTTCAAGTTTAGAATGGGTGGAATTGGAAAGAATTTGATTTGGTTGACCAGACTTCTCAGACAGGTTTTGAGCTAGGATGGGGAGCTCTGATGGAGATAAGTGCTCTCTAAGTGCATGGAAGGGACAAGTAGAATATGGGAGTAGTTTTACAACCCCTCATCCTCTGCATGACTCTAATTTTCAAAGGGGATAAGTAATTTTTGTATCTTTAACAGCTCCAATTTCCCCCATTTGATTTACCCCCCTTTCCCCATGCATATTTTTTAGAAACCATGATTGGTGGTGGCCCTCCTCCATGCATTTATTTCAGATGATAGAGAGTCAGGACTCAGAGACCATGGAAAAAGCTTGGTGCTTGTGCTTACATTTGTATTTGTACTATGCAATAATGTGAAATTGACAATTTTCATTTAGTTGTAATAAAAATAAATGGTTGTGTTATTAATGTGATTATGTGACATTGTAATTCCTTTTATTAAGTCCTTTGCAATGTTAAGTGTACTATGCTATTAATGGTTGTACTATTAATGTGACATTGTAATTCATTTTATAAAGGCATTGATGTGAATTCTAGTGCATTAAAGGTTGAAATTTTTTTTAAAACACATGTTTACTATTTATAATATATATCATAAATTACTCAATTGCTCAATGAACATTGGATGTATGGTTGTAGTTGCATTCCAGAATGAAATGCCCAAAGTGCTAAGGTTGCAAACCTAAATGTCTGGAATCACCCTATAATCCTTAGATTTACAAAGATAAATGGTTTAGATTCTTTAGAATTTGTTGTCAATACTGGACTTAAAAAAACACTTTCAGTTTATACTGCTAAGTGATTTTATTTTTAAGTGAGAGGGTTAGCACACGGGGAGATTTCAGTCTTCAGTTTGCTCATTGCAGCGCACTATGACACCACCTTGTTCTAGGTTCCATAGTTCCACTTCTGACAAATCCATTCCAAAAACCCAATTTCCATGACTGTCGGCATTAATCTTTCCAAGAATCAAAAGTTAGGTAAGTGAAAGAATTCATGTGGCTATGTTTCATTGTTTGACGTTTCTTAAAATATTATTTTGTAAAAATTTGAAGTTTTGGTTTAGGGATAACACTTAAGAATTAAGAAAAATTAAGGACTAATAGGGAATTCATAGTTTCACATTGTATAAGCAGGTGTACCAGTAGTACCACTAGAGAAATGTTAGATAAAAAATACATTATGAAAAATTGCTTAAAACCTCAGGTTTCATTGATGAACACCATGATATTTATGATCTTGAAACCTATGGTAGGCATACCTCAGAACTTAGATTTTCATCTGAGAATAATGCCTCAAAGAAAATGCACGTTAATAGTATTAGTTCACTATGGGTAACTAGATTAGGGCACATGATGTTACATGGGGTTTTCCCTTGCACTAAATTTATCATGGTCTGTGCCCAAAATTATGATAATAAAAAAGAGAAATTGTTAATAAAGATAACAAAGAATAATTGTTATCCCTTAATGTAGAAGAACTTGGAAAATTGTTGGGGTTTACATTTACAACCGAAGGCAAAGAATTTGAAAATGTCCACGTTGACCTAGAAAAGCTTGCTAGTGATTATGAAGCAATGGATGAAATGGAGAAAAAATCTTTCTTAAACAAAATAGTTCTAGATGGAAACAAATTGAAAGGTGATCATAAGCCTCCTTATGATTTGGAAATTTTTAAACCATGGGTTTAGGATACTATTTCCATGCTATCATTTTTTCTCGGACTAGATAGCAATTTGGAAGTGGGTGGATGCCTCATTGAAATGGTGTATAATATCCATTATGGTGTTCAACATGTCAAATATAAATTTATTAAGCACATTGTAGAATCCCTGCATAAACAATTTTTAATGATTAAAGGAGGTTCTAGACCAAGACATTTATGTTCACAACCTACTTGTGTTATCTTTTTCTATTGAAATTCAGAGGAATGTTTCAGACCAACAAGCTTCAGATTTGGCCCTATAGTAATCCTGAGGAAAATAAAATGGCTATAGTATATGAATGGACCACTATTATAAGGATGCATTATTCTCAAAGGAACTATAGTAATTTTGTAGACTACTTTTTGGCCCCATTGCATCAAGCAATTACAAATACTCCAATGCCTAGATTACCTATGTCATGTAGAAACTACATTCAACTAGGAAAAGAAATACAATTGGCTGATCGGTACTTAATGGAAGAATAAACTATGCTAAGATTTTATGGATTGGGAGTATAGCCATAAAAACTTCCAATACATGTGACAAAAAGGGTTTTTGGTTAGGAATATGTAAGGTAGATGCAGAGTACTGATGAACTGCACTTTACCAATCAACAAAGGAAGACTTTATTTCCTTCTTTACCTTTTTCATGTGGAGGGATCACATTCAAGAGAAAATCATTTAGTGTGGCACTTAATTTTTTGAATTTTTTTTAATTTTGATGCTATCTGTCACTGGCAATATGATCCATGTGACACCATTAAATCAATGATTGTGCTCAATAAGAATGTTGCAAGTAGAATTCAACATGAAAGTAAACCCGTGCTCAAAAAACTTGAGAAACAAGGATTCTTGGGATGAGGTCAAAATTGCAATGGAGAAAAGTGTTGCTAAGAATGGTATTTATTTTGAGCAATTGTTAGCAGAAATTATGGCATTGCATTGAAAGACAATTAGGAGGTACAACAATTTTTATCAAAAAAAATGCTAAACCATGTAGTAGAGTAAAAATGCCAGGTTCTCTAGAGAAGGAAGTTATAGAAAAAAATTGGTCACGATAAAAAATTACTACCTTTTGGTCTATGAGGAAGGAGCTAGGTGAACCAACAACTCTTGCAGAGTATGGAGATAACGAAGAAGATAACGAGTTTAGCAAATTTTGGAATATAGAGCATCCAGATGAACAAGAAGATAAAGAAAGTGATCATGAATCTAATGATGATAGGGAAGAAGGAAGCCATGTCAATTTCAAACTTGGTTTAAGTGAGGCCACAAAAGAAGCATATACTACTGGAGCAACCATAGCTAAAAAAATGGTCTATGAAGGTGGTCCTTTGGGATCCCAAAGACAAGGCCCTTGGACATTAATAGATGTAGAGCATAGAAAAGCAAGTTATTTTTCTAGCCTTGGGATTGGAGGTGAAAAAATAGACCTAGGGCATACAAGAAATTTTGTTAGAGCTTCAAATCCTCATCCTCATGGTCAGACACAATCACAACTAGGACATGCTCGTGGTGGAGAGCTTAGTGCAACTGGCACTTCCTCTGGTGACCATGGTATGGGTAGTAGTACTAGTAGTGGTCAACATGTGCTACAACAACAAACTACACACAAGAGGACAACAATACAATATACCACAAAAACACTAGGTGATCAAGACATACATAAGAGGCAAAGGATTTTGATAGGTCCAAGTCACACTACCAGTGGAACCACCTCAAAGGAGTTATTTCCAGGCACTCCCCTAGTGCCCGTTAGCCTGGTTGTGACATCATTAGCAACTGCAAGTACTACTACTCCTATTCTTTCACCATTCAAGCATTCCATTGTTCCTATGTCCCTAGGTTTTGATTACATTAAAGAGTTTAAAAAGAAATTAGACATGAATAGAAAATAAAAGAAGCAACTGATGGAGAGTACATTTGCTATAACTTTAGATCCTACCACAACCATGGTATGACCCACATTTTACATAAATAAATAAATCATGGATTAAACATTTCTTGTTACCACAGTTCAAGACAAACCAACAAATCAGATGGCTCAATCTAAATTCTAGGTGAACAATATTCAATTGGATTTTTTGGACTCAGAAATACTAAAAAAATTAAAGTATCAAAGAAGAATAATGAATTGGTGTACACATCATTGCTAAAGCAAGATAGAGAGAAAAAAGGTTTCAAACTCAAATTGAAAAGTTATAGGTAGACCTAGCAAATGAGAAAGCAAAGAGGAAAGCAACAGATAACAAGAGCAATGAATTAGAAAAAAGAATAAAAAAATCTACCTTTGCATCAACAAGCAAAGAGGATAAGGGGAATGAGACTGCAGTGAATGAACTAAAGAAAAGGCTAGATGAGAGCAAGAAGAAATATGATGAGGAAGAATCCACTTCAAAAAACCTAAGAGTAAGAATTGTGAATGGAAATGCATAGTGGGAAAAAAATTGGAGAAGGAGAGAAAAATAAATGAAAGATTGGTGGCAGAGGTGATGGAAGAAAAAAAATTTGAGACTTGTCAAAATAAGTTATTTGCATTTTGTAGAGAGACAATGAGCCATATGAAACAAAAGATTTGGGATGAAATAATGCAGAGGATTGATCATTTGTGTGACATGTTTCAATTGATTGATGCTATCAGAAAACATCATAAGAAGCTTGAAACAAATATTTAGTGGACAACAAAAATGTGCTGGCATTAGAGAAATCTACAAAAGAAATTCAACAAATATTCTACAAAACCTGTGACAATGTTTTGAAATCAAAAGAGATTACTAATCAGCTTGTTACATCAATGACATGTTCATCTATCATTGAAAAGTGTTTGAGAATGCATGAAACAAAAAAATATTTGAATTTGGTTGCAAACAAGATGAAGGTGGATGAAAAGGTAAGGAACTTCACAAAACTTGGTTTGCCAGAGGATTTTGAGACAAATGAGCAATTCATTGGAAAGAATGATTTTAGAAAGAAGATGGAAGATGTAATGAAGATTGATTTGGGCCAGTTTCCTCAGAACCAAGATGTGGTGAACTACTTGGATTCCATCAAACCATTGCTAAACTTGAATGTAAAATTGACTGAAGAATGCAAGATAGGTTCCAATTTGAATCATAAATTGTTAACAAATCTTCAAGTAAAACATCTGTTAGAACAAATGACAATTCCACCACCTGAATAGTGGAAGTTTCTAGAAAAGGTGTTGCAATGATTTGATTTTTGATAATATGGGTTTCCAAGTTCCAACTCATCTCTATATAGAGTTGTCTTTGTTCCAACTCAGAATTCAGTAATGTGTCGATATTAAATGATAAATTATCTATATTATTTATTTTTTCATTTGAAGAAAAATTCTGATAGTGGTTTCAACTACTAGACACACTTCAAATGATTGTTGATGTTCATTGTTGTATATGCTACTAAGACTATTACTAATATGTTATTAAGCATTGAGCTGAGTGATGAATCACTTAATACATGTTCAAGTTTTACTTTTAACACTTGATTAAAATATGAATTATAAGGTGACTTTAATTCTAGGCATCCATAATCTTAGTTAAATTGCATTACAATTCACAGATCAATACTTAACCTCCATGACTAGTACTACTTATCAGATCCACTAAACATTTATATGAATTTGTGCTTTAATCAAGGTACTTTAACTAGTTCATTAAACTAGATCCAAAATTAAAACATCTATCAATGCATAATGACAAAGAAGATTAATGACATGCTATGGTTACTATCACTCAAAGTTGCGGTTTTGGTGCTTTTCCTAACCTTAGTTGCTAGTCCTTAGAGATTTATAATTTATAACCTTATTAGTTGTTAGTCATCAGAGTTTTATAATTTATAACCTTGTCGCAGAGTTCTGAATTTTCATAACTTCCTGATTCCTTGAGTTCACTCACTTTGTTGAGTTGCAAACTTGCAAGTATTTCTAGTTTCTTGGTCATCTTTGTAGTTGGTGGGTCAGAAGTTTCAAAAAATTTGAAACTTCAAACTTTGGTTCTAAGGTTCCTAGTTTTAGTGACCATGCGACATTATGGACTTATGTACAAACTAAACTAGAGTTTCCTTTTGAGGAATTTTCAAAACATGCATGTTTCAAGGCTATCTTTTCAAGGAATGAAATTGAATTCCATATTCAATGCACGTCCTATCAAAAATAACGACATAAGTGCATGGTGAAGTTTTACTCAGACATCTAGCCTTTATTCTCATTCTTTGGCAAGGCCAGTAATTCTCAAGTGAAAAAATTCTTTTTACTCAGACATTTAGCCTACATTCTCATTCTTTTCCAAGGCTAGTACTTTTGAGGTGCAAACATTATTTCTCGGTGAATTTGCATTTTGTGCTCATGCAAAGTGAATGGACAGTCAACGTAAGGGATACAGAGCTTAGACCTTTTAAGTTAGAATAATTTTGGGCACGCCTGGAGAGGGACAAAATTTTTGAGCTGGATATAAAACTCTTAGAAAGCAGGCTAGCTCGGGTTGGAGGGTTTTCAGAAGTTGTGTTGAGTGTGGACCTGATAAGTGCATGTGCGAGAAGGCACATTCCGTAGACATGGGAAATTAAAGTTGCGAATGAGACTGTAATTGCAAAAATTTCTCTTGAAGCTGTTTCCTAAGTACTAGGGATTCTAGAAAGGGAACCTCTAGAAGACATGTCTATCATAGTGGTAGGTGAATTTTTTGAAGCGAATAAAGACTGGTGTAAGAACTCCATGGCCAAAACCTAGTTGAAAACTGAAAGGAAAGGTAAGTCGCAATTGCAAAATAAACTCAGAAGATTGCATTTTAAGGGAGAAATTGCAAATGCTATTGCTTTATTGAACCGCGTTGTTGGGAATGCACAAGTTGAGGTATTTGAGGATTGGATGTACCAGTTTATCTTGATAGTTTGTGATGAGAACATTTTCATTAACTGGGCTGAAGTTATTTGCTTCCATTTGAATGGGAAATTAATTAATTTCCATAAGACTGCTACTTTCTATATGTTTTCTTTCCTAACATAGAGGTCCTTTTGGCTAGGGTTGGAGCTGCAAGGAACCACAACTTTTGGTATTCCTATTTATAAATGGTTTCCTCAGTTCACTAAAAAATTTGGAATGGATATTTTTGTCATGTTAATAATGCATTTTTAATGGAGGCCATGAGGAAGCTGGATGGAAAACCAGAAATGCACCTTTCCCCTGAATCCATTTCTCTTGTATCAAAATATGGGAGTTTTTATATCCAATTTGATAAGTTTTCCTATCTAAGAATAGGGGGTTTTGAGAAAGCCCCATTGAAATTACCTTGGTATCTTGAAGATTTAATGATATTTCTAAAAGTTTGTTGACAAATGGAAATGGTTAATATTAAGTATACAAACATGGGGAAACGAGGGTATGCCTTCCCATTGGAGACCCCTTCTTTTTTGTGCAAAACAAACTAGATGGCTAGGGGAGCTAAAGGACTTCTCAAGGAATATAACCTCCTGAATTTGTCTATGAGAGCTAATTTTGGCAGTAAGGGTTTTGTGAAGCAAAATCTATATGGAGAGAGCTCATATCGACATCACCTATCTATCGAATATTTTTGGGAAGATTGTGTCAATGAGAATGATGTTTTGAGAAGAGATTATATGAGGCTAATGCTAAAACAAATACAGGATTTCAGTCTTTAATTTGTCATTCCTGAAAATGTAGCTAAGGATTCAACAATCTTAGATCCTAGATATGAAAAATTAACTGATAAATCTCACCCTAGGGTTGATTGGAACTAAAGAAAAAATTCAGATATGAGGGTGTGTGTTTCCCTAGTGCTTAAAAGAACCTAGGACTAGTTGGATGGGAAATGGCAACAAGTTGTTGGTCCTATTCAGTAGCCAAAGCCATCACAAAAGATTGAAGAGGGGTCTACGTAAGAATCTAGTGCAAGTGTATCATTGGGGAAACCCTCTATTAGGTCGTCTAGTGTAAATTATCAGTTAGGAGGTGATGGTGATAGGCCACAAGAAATAGTCCAGTTGAAGAGAATCTGTGAACAAGATAGTGTGCTTTCTCCTACCCCTAAGAAGAATACTAATCAAGAAAAACTTCAACTTGTGGCTACAAATTCTAAAGCTATCTTTAAATAGATCGTTGAAGATAATATATTTCCTCCTATGTTTGAAGACTCTGAAATGCCCTCTTCTCCACTTGATAATCCACCTTTTACTCCTACCACTCCTAAAGAAACTATTACTAGAAAAGAAGATTCTGGTCTAGTAGTAGCCTCCCCAGGATGGCTGAAAAAAGCAGTGGAGAAGAGAAAGTATACTCATACAATGACAGTTGGAGTGGATACAGTTGCAAATTTACTTCAAAGTTCTTCAAAACCTAAGAAAGCCAAGAGGATGTCAAGGATGGTGATTGATGCTACTTCTGGAAATAAAATGTTAGAAATTGCCGAGCCTATCAAGGATTTAAATGAAGATGAAATAATAGTGGCAGACTACAAAGTCACACATGTTGATATGGGGCCTCCAACACTGGAAGGTGATATGTACCATGCCAATTATTCAGTCATTACCTTGATTAAAAGAGTGAAAGAACAGAGGAAAGAAAATATAAAACTACAATCTCAAGTCCTCACATTGAGTAACTTTATTTCTTCCATGGCCACTCCTCCTACATCTAATGAAGCCTCAAGTTCTTAGCCTTAGGTAGAGGGATCGATGTGCTCACTATAGAGAAAATTAAAAAGAATTTGAGCTATTCCATAGCTGCTTGTGAGGGGATCAAAAAAATATCTCAAGAGGCTATCTTCTTTTTGAATAAATCTTTGCAGCTATACACTCGATTTCTTGACAAGAGGAAAGAGTTAGTAGGAGAGCTTCAGGATGTCAGAAAAGATCAAACTAGTCTCTATGTGCTCTCTCAGGAAATGAAAGAATTGAACTCTATGGATCCGAAGACATTAATTGGTGAGAAAATTTTGAATAATCCTAAGGAGCTAGACACTTCCTGGCCCGATTCATTAAAATGGAAATTGAATATATATGATAATTTGGTGAATGAAATTAAGAACACACTTGAAAAATATTATGAAATGTTGGAGGAAATTAAGAAATATTTTAATATTCTAGGAGCAGAAATTACTGATGAGTTTGATGAAAGGATTCTAGATATAAGAGAGATCTCTCTAAAGTTTAGAGAGAAATTCAATAAAGAAATATTTGATCCTGCTACAGTGACATGGGAGTCCTTCTCAAAACTCAGTGCAATGGAACTCCACTTGAAGGTTTATAATTCTAGAGAAGATAGAATATCTTAGATGTTGTTTGATTCTGAAAAGGCTCTGGGAAAATGGAGAATGAGGTTATAGATTACTACAATGCCAGGGAGCAAAAACATCAACCCAATTGTCACCAACTACCAGGAATATAGGAAAATATTAAAGGAATAGGAGGCTTTACTGAAGGAGGTAGAAAATATTGAAAGCGAAGGAGTTGGTGTTGTTTAGTTTTTAGTTTTTATGTTATTTTCTTTAATTTGTCTCTCTTGATACTTCAAAGACTTTTTATTTTAATTTCTAAAATGGTTGTCTTCAAGGAACCATTATCAAGACAAAAAAACTTTTCTATTTTTATTGCTTTTCTATTATTTCAATATAGAAAGACAATGGTGAACACAATCTTTGAGTTATGGTGTGTACTGTGTGGATTTATTGTGCTTTTGCTGAGTAGTTTGCTAGAGGATTGTCGAGTATTGGAATGATAATTTTTTGGTTAATTTCGTTGTTGTGGAATGTTTATCTGTGAATAAATATTTTATGGTGATGGATGCGTAAGGAGTTCTCTAAATAATTTAGGTGATTTGGTAGTTTAAGATTTTATTGTTTAAGTTGTTTGGATGTCTTTATAAGTTATTTATGTTGAACTGTTAGCTTTTGTTAGCTTATAAGTTGTGGATGTTGAACTATTAAATTCTATTTAAGGAATGGATTAATATTCTTTGAGTTATTTATCAAATATTTTGTGAATGGAAATGCAATAGGAATTTATAAGTTGAGTGATAAGTGTTTCTGTTTAAAAATGATACATAAACACATATCAAATTCAATACCATGGAATACAATATAAAATATAAAATATCACAATTTCATGGAATACGATATAAAATATCATCAACTAAAGTTTGGAATATGATTCATGAAGTGCAATATAAAATAAAATATCATGAAGTGCAATGATTCACAATTTCAATTTTTCATTCAATACAGTATAAAATATTATCAACTATAGTTTGGAACAATGAAAACTAATTCATGAATCTTGTAGTGTAGTATAAATACCTAAAAGCTGCTAATTCTCTTCCATTTCCCAAATGGAGTCAGGGTCCTAAAACTGACATTCAACATCAGATAGAGTAAAAGATTCATCTTGAAGCTCTTGATTCTGAGTCTTCTCTTCACCTTCTTCAACCTATGTCTCAAATTCAACATTTGCTATGTCATTTTTGTCAATGTCATCTGTCCTAGTCTCACTGCCCATGGCAGTGCCACTAGTACCAGCCTTTGGAATTGGAGTGTTGCATAAACCGGTCCCTCTTATTTCACATGTGGACCTCTAGATTGCGAGTTCCTTATCAAAAGGAATTTTTTTGATATTATACATAGTTCCTTTCATCCTCAAGCAATTTTCCAAATTCTTGTCTAGTTTGTTTCTTAACTTTGATTTCAAAAACCCTAATGTACTGAAAACTCTCTCATCCTCCACTAACCTCAATATCATTTTTTGACATAAATAAACAAGTTTGAAATATTTTGATATCTTATCATGCAATATTTCACTCTGACCTAAGTTTGTCCAAACCCTTTTTATTGATCCTGGTTCAAAGGCCTTGTCCTTGCCCATGGATTTATACTATTCCTTAATAGCTACTACAAAATCCTTACAATGCTTTCTTAGCTTATCTTCATTTAAAATTCCTTCTATTTTTTTCCAATTGATTGTTACAGTTTTCAAAAATCATTCGATCAATATTTTTACTTGAGTGAGAAAAAATCTTTGGTTATCTCAGTTTTCCCAAAATTGAGGATACACAATACTCATGGCTTCAAGTATTTCATCTTGAGGGAATCTTTCACAAATCTCTAAGGAAAGAAATTTTGCAATTACCTTCAAATTATCACCAACAAATTTAATAATTTCTTTAAAATCTTCCTCGTTAATAGGTACTCTGCTAGAGCACCTGGTAGTCTTACATCGGTACATTTGTATCTCATATCCATGTACATAGATACATAAGTTCTTGCTTCCATTAAATTGTAAATAATTATCAAGATCATTCAAATCAATAATTTTCTGCCACAGGTTATAATCTACACCATCTTGTGTTAAATCTAGATATAGATGATTGAGGGCCAAGCATGTATGTTTATGCAGATTGGGATATTCATTAATATACATAGATTTTTCTTGGGATTTCTTCACAAGACTGTTCATTTCATCCAGTATGGGGAAATGACTAGCTAAATTCAAGAGTGTCTCTATATCACTTAACCTATGTAAGAGGTTAGGAGCTTTGTCTATCGTGTTGCGGTTTTCATACATCACTCTTATTAAGGATTGATATTTTGAAAGAACTCATTGCACTGGTCCATGTAGGAAGATCCATCTGGTATCGACATCCTTGAGAAGCTTGTTTCCTAGTGTTATTCTCTTAGCAAAATTCTAAAGTTTTGTGAAACGTTTGGGACTTTGGCAAAAATATGTGTGGATCTCGTGGACTAGATTTTCAACTTTTGATACTATAGGAAAATTGCTTACAATTTTGAACGCCAAATTTATTTTGTGGGCCATGCAGTGAATGCAAAGCATGTATGGTGCACAAGTAGTTTGTAACTTTGTGCAAACGTTGGTCCTTTGACCTTGGATCACTGCAGCTCCATCAATGCCTACACACACCAACTTTTTTGTAATTGTCAACTCATCCATACCTACAATTTCATTCAAATATTTCTTGACTAGTTCAAATATATTATGTGATGTTGAAATATCCTTCACTTTATGAACATAGAGAAGATGAGCTTGGAGAACATGTTGTTGTATAGTATACAAATGCAAATAGACCCAGGAAGTATTGTCTACTACAATAACTTCATCTAAAGATAATGCAATGAAGTTTGACACTTTTACTTTCTCCTTTAAATCTTCCTTTTCCACTGTAGCAAGACACTTTTCCCATTCCCATTCAGCATTTACTAACCAATGTGTGTAGGGATAGTGAGGAACATTCAAAAAAGATAATAAACCAGAATATTTTGGGTAGTCTGTCATAGGACACCCTCTAGAAAAAATATGAGAAAAAAAATCATCTGAATAGTTTTTGACATATTTGCTCCTTCCATTACTTTTCCAAATTGAGACTCAAGTGTACCTTTACATGCAGCAAGCTTCACCATGCTTTTCTAATGCTCTTCATAATCCACATCATACCTAACATGAAGACATTCTTCCTTTGATTTCCATTGTAAGACTAATTGTTCCTTTCCGTCTATGATTTGTTTTTCATAAACTTTACTAATATGCTTTTCTATAGTGTCAATCTTTAGTTGCAACATCTTGGGTTTTCCCAATTTCCAAGTACAAATCGGACATTTGGCATGTGTTTCTTTTTCAATATCGTTTGATTCCCCCACTACTACAATGAATGGGTACTTTGACAACCAACCAAGTTGAAAATTCCTTGTTATTTCCCACTCATGCCCCCTTTTTGGTTTGTTTTTCCTTTTCTTGCTACCAACATCATCCTCATCCAATTCAATTATCTCATTATAGCTAACTAGGGTATCCCTTGGAGCATCTTCTATGGTATTTCCATCCCCATTTGAATTTGATACATTTTGATTTAAATCAAGGACAATCTCAACTTGGCCTTCTGTTGGCACTGATGTATTGTGAATGCTACCAATATTTGGTGGAAGAGTTGATGATGTAGCTCCATCTTGACCTGATAGATCAGAAGCTTTGGAAATTCCAAAGTAAGACTGTATGGTATGTCTAAGTTTTGGGAGTTTTGATGGCCTCTGAGTCTCTTGATCTTCACCACAGTTGGGGGTAGTAGGAGTATTTTCAACACCCTGAGGAGTGGCAAGAGTATTTTCACCACCCCGACTCTGAGGAGTGGTAGGAGTAGTTTCACCACCCTGAGGAATGGTAGGAGTATTTTCAACACCCCGAGGAGTGGTAGGAGTATTTTCAACACCCTAAGGAGCAATAAGAGTAGTTTGACCACCCTGAGGAGTGGAAGGAGCCTTATCGTTTCTACTTGAGTTGCTCAACATATTAATCTCTGATTTGATTAACATATTCGTCTCTCACTTTGAATAAAAAATTGGAAAAAATGTCTTCTTGTTTAAGACGGACGAAGAATAATAATATAGATCCCATTCCCTACTCAATATCATCTTTAAGACTGAAGCAAGAAAGGAAAAGAGATAAAGAAAACTTATTATTATAACTAATAACACTATGAAGAAATGATCAGTGATCACTCACCTTTATGTCTACGTTTTTCGTCTTTCATTGACTTCTAAATTGAGAAGTAGAACCTTAGAACCAAAAAAAATGTGTAAGAATAAATGACACTTTTGATTGTATTTATATCAATCCATGATTCCATATTTGGCAAATTTCACGGGATTTTTAAATGGTATATTAAAAATTTGTTGAATACGTTGTAACTTTCAAGGTGAATTGTGTCCTCAAATTTAATTATTTTTTAATGTTATTAGAGAAATAGGTCCTCATAAGCAACTATTTATAAATTTTAATTGGCGAAATGAGTCTTCACAAGAAACTATTTGTAAATTTTAATTGGCAAAATGGGTCTTGATACAATGTCATTTTAATAGTATTGGTGAATATGTAGGTTTTTTTTGTTAAATTCTTCCGGGATTTAGGCGAAAATATTAGTTGGTCCATTTGAAATGCGTAGTTTGACAATGGAAATTTTTTTTCTTAAATATGCCTCATAAAAAAAATAATTGGTGAACTGACATGCTTTGGACCTATGTTTCGTAAATTCCAGGTGATTTGGATGCCCTGTGGGTGCGAGAAATTCACCAATTTCATGTTGACTAATTCTTAGAATTTTCCAATTGGCGAAGATTCACCACTAAAGTTTTCCCTACACCCAACCAAGTTTTTTAAGGTCTTGACAAACTTTTTGGGAAAATAGATGAACTTAGAAGCCATGAGTTGGAAAATCAACTCTTAGGTCTTAGTCCTAGGAATTTTTCAACTTTACAAGACTTTTTTACTAAGTTTAAATCCTTGAAGTTGCACTTAAAAGATTGTGGAATTGACAAGAAAGAGGATCAATTAATCCTTTCTATACTTTCCAAGCTAGGTCCAATTTTTTTTGTGTTTGTATCAACTTTCTACTCTACTAAAAGGGCTCTTGGAGCCTCATGGTGAATGCCCACACTTGATAACTTCATTGCTGACCTCAAAAGGGAGCAAGAAAAGTTAATTCAAATGGGTACTTTGAAGTCTATGAAACCTAAAGCCCTACTTGTAGGGAATGAAACACATCAAACTTAAAAATGGGAGAAGAAGAACACTAAAAAGGTAAAGGAAGTTAAGAAAGAAAGAAAAATTGACAACTCCAAAAAGGACACTCAAGGTAAAAGGAGAGTTGCATGCACCTTTTGTAAAAATCTTGGACATGATGAACAACACTGCATGAAGAAACAAAATGAAGTTCTACAACAAATTCTCAAAAAGAATAATATAGGGCTACCTGATTCTATCAAGGCATCTTCATCAAATCAAGATAATATTAAGGACAAAGAGAAATCAAAGTGCAAAGCCTTAGTTGCTAAGGCATCTTTATCTCCATCATGGATTCTTGACTCTGGTGCTTCACACCATATGGGTTCTTCAAAGGTTGTATTTTCATCCTTAGAACCATCAAGTTGGTCCAAAATCACCTTAGGCGATGATACTCCAACATTGGTAAAAGGGAGAGGGTTTGTTCAAGTTGAAGGAGGAACATTTGCCAATGTTCTATGTGTACCTTCACTCTCAACTAATCTCCTTTCAATGTATCAAATAAATCATTTAGGGAAGGGCATGAGAGTATAGTTCTCTCCAGAATTAGTTGAGATAAGAGAATTACAAGGAAAAAATTTGGTAGCACTAGGAGAGGAAAATCATCAATCCAGATTATATGGCTTCTCCAATTTTTCCATAGATATTTCTCCAATAGCACTACTAACTCATTCAGATGAAGTTAGAAAACTATGGCATGAACGGCTTGGCCATCTTAACTTCCACTATCTTAAAAAACTATGTCAACAAAATATGGTTAAGGGATTACCTAAGGCTAAATTTTCTAAAGGGCTTTGTGAGGGTTGTGCACTTGGAAAGCATCCTGAAGCAAAATTTGACAAAGGAAAATCATGGAGGGAAACACAAGTTTTAGAACTTGTTCATAGTGATGTTTCAGGGGCTTTTCCCTATCCATCTTTTACAAAGGCTAGATATGTTCTCACCTTCATTGATGATTTCTCACATTTTACATGGGTCTACTTTAATAGACAAAAATCAAAAGTGTTTGAGTCTTTTCGAGATTTCAAAGCTCTTGTCGAAAAAAAATCAGGGAAAGTCATCAAGGCTCTTCAAATAGATAATGGGAGAGAATATGTCAATAATAGTTTTGAGCGGTTTTGTATATAAGAGGGGATAGATCTATGATGTACAATTCCTTAAATACCCCACAACAAAATGGTGTTGTAGAACATAAAAATAGATCTTTAAAAGAGATGGATAATTGTATGATTCACTCTAAGGACCTAACACCATCATATTGGGCAAAAGCAATCATTTGTGTATGTTACATGTAGAATAGAGTTCCACATAAAGCCTTAAAGGGTATCACTCCCTTTGAAGCTTAGAAAGGATGGAAACCTGTAGTTGATAATTTTAGAGTTTTTGGCTTGCATGCCATGGCACACATTCCAAAAGAGAAAAGCAAGGCTATGGATCCTCAATCCGAACCTTGCATCTTTGTGAGATATCCAGATGGTGTAAAAGGCTATCACCTACTACACCCTACCACACATGAGTTATTTATTGAGAGAAGTGTTAGGTTTCAAGAAACATCTTCTGAAACTATACTTGACACTTCTCAACATATTGTGGACTCTTCAGATCCTGATTACAATATTGATGATTCAGATCATTCTCAAAAAATTCCTAGTGTCGTATCTTCTTCTTCCAATTCTCATAGTGATGAGGGTTCATCTTCATCCAGTTCAGGGATTGCATTAGAAGTTGATATATATGCACCCAACTCACCTACATCTCACACTATATATAGGATAGATACAGGGGTACAAGATTAAAAAGATGATAGACTGATTCAAGTAGATTGTCAGGGGGGCACATGCCTTCTTTTCTTCAGTTTTTGATCCACAAAAATTCAAAGATGCATCAAGCATAGGGTGATCCCATAATAGTGGTTTACAATTTTTGGCCAAACTGGACACTGAAATTATTATTTTTAACTAAATCTTCACATTCAGGCACCTATAGTGGCTAAACTGTGAGGAATTTGAAGATGGTGCAAACTAGAGTCTCATCAAATTTTTTTTGTAGATTCTAAAAATATTTTTTTCAAAATTTTTGGAATCAAATTGCACTTCTTTTTCCATCTCCCACGAAAATAGATTTTTTTCAGAAAACAACATTTTTAAAAAGTGACGCACACCGTATAACGCATAACTTTTTTTCCATGAAGGATAAAATTCTAATTCCTTCAAATTTAGATTTTTAGCTCTGATATCTAGTGCTTACACTTGGTTAGATAGTTTTTTATTGAATATTTTTTTCTTAATCAAGTTTCAAAGTCAAACGAATTACAATTCAGACATAGCGTGACTGTATAATGTGTAACTTTTTTTGTATATGTCAAAAAAAAAAATTATTTTTTTTGTTGGATCAAGGACTTCAATATCTAGTGTGCTCATATTTTAATTTTTTTTTTTTGATAATATTCTATTTTTCCACATGTAAAGAACAAAGAAATTCATTTTCGATGAAAAACCTATGTTTAATAAAACTTAAAAAACAAATATATAACAAAACCAAAACATATTAAAAATATATTCATTGGATAGCTTGTTATGAGGAATACCATAATCATTTGAAATAAATTTTAAATGAATTCATTTGATCCCCCAAAATTTAAATCAAAATTTATTTTTTATCAGCATTTTGATAGGTGTAAAGGAGACGCATTTATATCTATGGTTTAAAACTAGAGAGGTTCTATCCAAGGGGGTTTGATCTAAGGTGATTTGATCAAACCCTCTTCAATTGGAATCCTTAAAATGGAACTTTTTAAGGCTTAAATCATTATATTTTCTAAAAATATGTGATTTCAGCTAAAATTCGTTCCTCTCAGGAATTGTAAACCACTATTATGACAACACCCCATACTAGAGTGGGATATTGCTATGGATGAGGAATATGATTCCTTGATTAGAAATCACACTTGGGATTTGATTTCACTTCCTAAGGAAGGAAGATAGTTCAATTTAGGTGGATATATTGAACTAAATTTATAGTAGATGGGTTAGTTGATAAGTACAAAGCATGATTGGTAGCCAAAGGTTTTTCACAAGTTGTAGGGATTGACTATACATAAACCTTTGCACTAGTTTCTAAGATGACTTCCATCAGACTCACACTAGCTATAGCTACAACACATGGATGGAATGTACATCAGATGGATGTGAAGAGTACTTTTCTTCATAGATACCTCAAGGAGGAAATATACATGGAACAACCACCAGGTTTTGTTCAATATTCATCCTTAGTTTGTAGACTTAAGAAACCTCTCTATGGCCTTAAACAAGCTTCTAGAGCTTGGTTTTCCAAGATGGAATCCTACCTCCTATCTTCAGGTTTTACTAGATGTCATTCTAATCCTAATGTGTATCTACTATGGCAAGATGATTCACTTTTGATATTGGTCCTATATGTTGATGATCTTTTGATTACTTGGAGTACTTCATCTACCATTATAGCAGTGAAGACATCACTTCAGGATAGATTTGACATGACAGACTTGGGTTTATTGCACTACTTCCTTGGAATTGAGATTTCATAGTCAGCTTTAGGGATTACTCTTGCACAACCCAAATATACTCTTGATCTACTTGCATGCTTTCATATGACTACTTGTAAACCATCTCTGACTCCCTTTCATTCTAGAGTCAAGCTTGAGACTTTTTGTACTACACCATTGGTTGATGCTACATTGTATTGACAACTTGTTGGTAGTCTTATATACTTGAATCATACCAGGCCAAAAATTCCCTATTTCATAGGCATGGTTTCAAGATTCATGCAAAAACATCATGAGTTGCATTGGAAAGAATCTAAGAGGATTCTTAACTATCTTCATGGTACTCTTGTGTTTGGGATTCACTACAAAGTTGGTTCATCACTTGAATTGGTTGGTTATATAGATTAAGATTGGGCTGGCAACACTGAGCATTGTAAGTCCACTTCAGGTTACAACTTTTCACTTGATTCAGGTCCTATTTGTTGGTCTAGCAAGAAGCACAATGCTATTGCTATATCATCCATAGAGGAAAAATTCAGGGGGATTCTAACTCAACTACTAAGGCTATATGGCATCAAGGCATTCTTTTTGAGTTTGGTACTACTTTTAGGAAACCTATAGTCATATATTGTGACAACCAAAGTACTATTTAGATGTGTAGGAATCCTTTTTAGAATCAATGAACCAAACACATTGAGATTCATATGCATTACATTTGAGAGTTGATTCATGGTCTGATAATCGACTTTGTCTTTTTCCAGTCTTCAGAGTAGGTTACTGACATCTTCACCAAACCCTTCACTGAGAGCAAGTTCATTCATCTATGAGCTCTTCTTGGTGTCCAGTCTCTATCAACATCATCATCATCCTTGGGGGGGATTTCTAGTCTTCTCCACATCTTCTCTCTTTTTGGAGGATAGTTTTTTTTCCACTGGGTTTTCTATCTTACTCTTTTTTAGAGAGATTGCATTGTACATGAGTACCTCACTAGGCTTGTAGTTGGGAACCATTTTATCCATGCCCACCTAAGTTATGCTTAAGGGGGGGTGTCAGTGTAATTAATACTTGCATACACATATCTTGACCTAAGCCTACTTAGGAATTTATTGTGCAAGTTGATATTTCCTGATATTTTCCTAATATTTTGCTTAGCTAGTTTATAGACTGTTGAGGCATTGAAACACCTCAATACCTCCTAATTGGATATTTCTCCTTTATAAGGAGACCCCTAATTGTCTATTAAACAGGTTGGTTGCATTACAATTCATGTGTTTGATAGTCTAATTCATGATCTTGGATTTCTTCATTTATAATGGAACTCGTCTAGGTTTTCTAACCCTTAAGGAGTTTAAATCTACTTAATAGTTCTAGAATAAATAGTTCAACTACTAAAGTAGTTATATATGATCTTCACATGACATTGATGACACTACCTTTAAATAAACCTCAAAAATTATCCCAAAGTTTTTCCACAATGTAAGCATTTTGAAACTCCCTTGAATATTGTTATTTTGATTTCTAATGTAGTACGTGAATAAAATGTTATTTAAATTATTACCTAATTAGCATGTCAAGATGTGTATTAATACATTAAATGTAATTTTACCAATTAAATTGATAAACTAGTTTAAATAATTAATGTGGAACAATTTGCATCTTTCAATTTGATATATCAATGATATCTACTTGTTCCTTTAATTGGTTTATTTCTAATTTTACAAATATTGATCATATGATGTAATCAAATTTTTTCTTTGTCAAGTTTTGATTGTGAGTTACATCATTCTTACTTAGGGAGAGAGCATCATGAGAAAGCACAGTGTCATGATTTTGTAGTCCCATGGACAAATAGTAAGCTATGTTAGGAAAGGTGTATTCTACACTTAATATAACACCTATAATATAATTAATATTTATTTATATAGTGTAGCCAGGGAATCTAGGGATGTGTGCATCACATGAGTTAGATATTCTTTGTGCCACTTTGTAGGTGGCATGCAATAAAAAGATCCCACAATAGTGTGTCCCACTTTTTGATCAAAGTGGGACACTAAAGTAAACATATTTGACAAAACTTTCACCTTTTGTCACATATAACAATTAAATTATTGAGAATTTGAAGATGATGTGAATCGGTGATTTTTCAATTTTTATATGTAGATTCTATTTTTTTTAAATATAAAAAATATACATGATTTTATTTTTTACATAAATTTCAATAACTTATTTTTAATAGTCAATAATATTTTTTAAAAGTGAAATTTATTCTATAACACATTTTTTTCTTAAAAAAAGGACGAAATTATAAATTCTTAAACATAGTTTTGTAAGACTAGTATCTAGTGCACATATATTTTTTCATAATTTTTTGTTCCATATTTTTATTTTTAAATTAAATTTTAGAGTGAAACTAATTATGAATCAAATATAGGTTTATTCCATAGCACTTAAAAATTTATATATATGCAATAGTTAGCTTTTATTTTGTTGAAATAACATTAATAACTAGTGTATAGATATTTTTTTAGAATTTTTAATCTATTTTATTATTTTTCATGTGTGTGAATAGAGAACTTGGAAATCTTTGAAAAGAATATGTATACTAGAAAATAAAAAAATAAATATAATAATCAAATTAAATATATTCAAAATTATACTTTTTGGAAGTCTTATTTTGAGTGTTACAATCTTACAAATTATCATATCGTTAATTCAATTTTCCTCATTTGTTTGTAGGTATTCACAGTCTCATAATAGATTCATAGCTAACTTTGTTGGCATTTGTCAAGTCATTGATGTAAAAACTTGGTGAGATTGTGCACATTGGTTGTATGTTTGGCATTAATTGTCTTTGATGTCAACACTTGTGAGATTATTGTTTGGAATTGCTTGTAATTGATGTATGATGGTGTTGTTGAAGTTCATGGTTGTATGTCATGCATTTTATGTTGTTTAAGTCCATAGTTGGTTGTAATGCCTTGCTTGATGACAAGTAAAGATGTATTGAGTATGGTTTCTATTAGCATTGATGATATCATGATGATATATTACTTGATGAGGATTAGAAGGATTAGAAGTAATGTTGATGGTGGAGAGGTGTTGCTAATAGTCTCTAGTATGTTGTATGCTCTCTTATATTGTTCTTCAAGAAGTATGTGTTGATTCAAGAAATTCTTGGTCTATGCAAGTTGGTAGAAATTCCTAATTCAGGAAGTTGTTGTGAAAACTATTTGGAAGAATGCTTTATATTCCTCTACCATTGTATATATGGTCTTGCAATTTGGTATTTAGTGTTTGTGTTTTGTGGATGTTGTACTCCTATCTTTTTTTGATCACCAATGTTCTTGAGGAGGTTTTTGATAAGTGCAAAAGGTTTGTAGTTTTGTTGACTATCTAAAATGGTCTAGAAAATGCTTTGCATTTCTCCATATTGGTGTTTCTGCTCCTGTAGATTAGTGGATGTGCTCTCCATGATAGTGTAGTGTCTCATTTCCATTTTCATGTGTTAATGTTTTTTGGAAGTTGATCTATTAATTTTCTATATTTTATTGGAGTACAATGAACACTGAGAGGGGGGGTGAATTAGTGTTCATACATAAATTTTCACTTTGTAAATTCTTTTTCAAATTTGACTTAAGTAAACAATATGCAACAATAGAATAGATAGTTGTATAAACAAAACATACACAAGCATATGATACAATGATATGTCTTGATTGGAAACCCTCCTAGGGAATAAACCACTCAAAAAATGCCTCACTAGCTTATTTGAAAAATTTTCCTTTACAACGCCTCACTCACTATTTGTATGTCTCATTGACAATGCTATCTTACTGATAGACTTTTCAATGCCTCACTAGCTATTTGAATGTCTCACTAACAATGCTATCTCACTAATAGGATTTTCAATGCCTGACTGGCTACACTTTACTATTCACAAACACCATTTTAATTTCATACACAGAGTATAATCTATGTTTCTCTCTATAACATCCTTTGATCTTGCATCACCTAGTATTCAGAGGTAGAATTTTAAGTATAACATAATTGATCAATTTTACAAAGCACTAAATGTGCTTATCCAAACAAATTTTTAAATATGGATCAATGAAATTCCATTTTCCAATTTGAGAATAATATTTCTTTTTTTCTCAACAACATGAAGAAATATTTCAAAGAAGCACATATAATGTCTTGCAAACTTGAACTGAAACATAATTGCCATCCTCAAGTTGTTAAACAATTGTTCTTTAACTTCCTGTATGCATTTTAATCCTTAATCACACAAAAAATTTATGCTTTTGTTAAAGAAGAATAGCCTTTGCCATTTCAGATAACCAAAAACCATCAGGGTTAAGGAATGAAACCACCTGTTCAAACTTTCTTGAAGACATTTCCTCATCACTTTCACTGTCTTATTGTGCCTTGTTGTTGTTTCACCTAAAATCGAGCAGAGTCTTATTACAAGAAAACCATCATAGACTGTAAACCCTCATGCTCTCCTTCTCAATTGACAATAGACACAATGATTTATATTTTCCACATGCTAACAAACTTTCTCCATTGAACCCTAATCAAATTTTCCATGTGACTAAAGCAAGTGTTAATGCATGATTTTTCTTTTTCAAAGTTAATTTCACCTTTTGAAATGAATTTTCCACTGAGATAAAAGTATTACAAATATCTTTCAAAAAAATGTGTTAATGGACTAGTGATACCATGAAAAATACTTTAGGATTTATGAAGTCCATAACCTCTAGGAAAGGTATTTCACAATGCCTTAGGAAATGTTATTAAAAAAACATGCTATGATATTCCTCTCATCTTCTCAATATAAAGAGACTTGATTAATATGCAAAAAATTTCTCAAGAACTTGTCATGCTATGTAATGTAATCACATTAATAGGACAAGTAATATGATGTGCATTTGATCACACAATGCTAAAGAGAGTAATTTTTCAAGATCGCCTTACTGATGCCATAGTGATATGCCAACACAACTATATCAAGAATATCAATAGCATAACAAGCACTCACTTAAATGAGAGCCATGCAACTTAAAGCTTATCACATCTTTCACATCTATTGTCAACATGGAAAATCAACAAAGAAGGGAACAAAGAACAAAAAACTCCCCCTTTGTTCTCAAGTGGTGAAAAAAATGAAAAATTCTCCCCCTTTTTGGAAACAATGACAAAGGGAAGAAACAATTTGTACTGTAACTAAAAAATAGAAACATGCCAAAATAAGTTAGAACCATTGTTCAAAATGTACTTGAGCCGCTAGAATCAAGGAGCAGAAAAACACATATACATAGAATGAATCATGTTCAGAATCATTGTCACTTTAGAAGAGAAACCATTGTCAAACAAAGAAGTCTAGTAGGAACAAAGAACAAAATAGCAGGGTTGAATGATAAAAAAGCATAGCTCCCCCTGAAGAACTGCACAAAGATCTTCATGTTAACCTACTTCAATGGCCAACATCTTAAAGTGATTGATATTACAAATATATTGCATACAAGCCGATCAACACTCCTATAATAGAATTCTTGCACCAAAAAACCACTATACCAACACCAAATTCCAATGTTGCAAATAAAAACTTCATCGTACACACATTAAATAAATGTAGGTCTTTAACCTCTCTCATAGCAAAATATTCTAATTTTTGTCTGACCTTTTTCCAAGTCTAACTATAGTCATAAACATAACCAAATTGTAACTACCGTTCATGTTGGCATCATTCACTATTGTGTGAGCAACAAGCAATGTAAGGTGAGTGGTAAGAGATTCAACTAATCAACCTACATATTGACTTTCAAACAAACAAAGGCTTCAAACAATTCAAGACAAACCAAAAATTTTGCTATTACTATCATTGTCAACAAGCACTCTACAATAACAGATCTTATAATAATAATTTTAACATATCAATTGTCTATAATGTTGAAAGCTCATCAAATACTCCTAAACACATACTCATCTCCCCCTGAGTCATGAATGACCACTATTAGCAAAAAAACACCCATTGTCATTCCATGATTAGATGAGTAATATCAAGAACCAATATCTTTGAATGTAAACAAGACATTAATGTGGAAGAGCAGACTAAAAACTGTAACTTCAAACAATTATCCTTGTAACAAGAGGGTACCATGCTACCAAAAAAAGAAGAATATAGTTTGATCATTACATTTGCAAATAATGATCCCTGTATCATTTTGAAGATAGAAAACCTATGGCCTATCACCTGCTTAAGCATTGAAACTCCCCCTGAAACATGTTTCATACAAAAACTAATATATCACTAAAATAGCAGTAGGAATATTAATCAATCTTGTTACCTGCAAACTCACCCATGGGCCATGAGTTAGTATATTCAAATCTCCATCTGTGTCGTGTAAGAGAGTATTTTCCAAACCACTATTAGCATAAAGTATTGTTCTCTTATGAACCATACTTCAAAGGAAAGTACAAATAAAGATCACCAGTAAACCGTGATTGTCACTTTATCTAAATGAACAAGTACCTTCTTTTTGAATCTATTGCTTTTGGATTTGATTGTGTGGAATCTTTTTTCATCAACGTTTTGGATCACACACAATGATCCATTATCAGGATGGAGAGTTGAAAAAGATGAGAAGAGATAAGTTGCAAACCAAGCTTTTATAAAAGAGAGGGGGTTAGGGTGAGGTGCGCAACACAAGGGAATTGCAATAAAAATCCTAAAACAAAAAGATCAAATAGGAGGAAACCATTCAAATACTAAAAAATAGTGAGGTAAGATGCAAACCATAAATACATAAAAACAAGTTGATTGGAACACCAAGAAGTAGAATAGCAAAAGAACAAATAAGAGGAAACCACTCAAATACTAAAAACAATAAAATAACAAAGGGATAAGAAACAAGATAAGAATGTATACAAACATAATCAATTGATATGACAACCAAAAAAGGAAAAGCAAACCCAAAAAACATACTAACAATAAAAATAACATGCTATGGTAAAATATTGTAATCAATAATATAATGTAATAATATATACATATTACATGCAAAAATAAATAAACATAACAATAAAAGCAACTCAAAAATTAAAATGAAATTGTATTACAATAATATAATATTATATTCTAAGACTTAATACAAGCAAAAATGGTAAATAGATATATTAAAAACAACCATATGAATAAAAATAGAGGTTGATTATATATATATATATAAAATAAAACACAAATGAAAAGAGAAAACAAGAGGACAACACCTCAAAGACTAAAAATACCATGGTAATAGAGACAACCCAAAAGAATTTAAATGAGACAAGAAATTAGAGAAAGGAATTGGGAAATGAAAACCAAATTGAGAGGATACTAGAAAAATAAATAAGAGAAATAATAACCAAATTGAAAAAATGGTAAAAGATTAAATATATAACTATATATTATATATATAGAAATGTAGAAAGACACACAATATGACAATAAAATAGGAAGACATACCTAGAAATGTCAAACATAAAGAGAAAGACTAAAATTAAATATGTAAATATATAATAAAAAATAAATAAAACTATAACAATATAAATAAGCAAGTAAATAAGGAAAGGAATCAAGAAATAAAAAACAAATTGGAGAATAGTAAACAATAAATTATATAATATATAATCATAAAAGATAAATATAAGAAGGAAAAGAATATAACCAACAATAAGTAGACAAGCAGAACAATAAAAATGTAAAAAATAAAAACACTAACAATTAAATGAACAAAAAGATAAAGAACATAAATAGACTAACGAAGAGGATAAGAAGGCGGGATGAAAATAACCAATAAAAGTAACATTACCAATGCCAAGAGAAAGAATAAAATTAAATATGTAAATATATAATAAAAAATAAATAAAACTATAACAATATAAATAAGCGAGTAAATAAGGAAAGGAATCAAGAAATAAAAAACAAATTGGAGAATAGTAAACAATAAATGATATAATATATAATCATAAAATATAAATATAAGAAGGAAAAAAATATGACCAACAATAAATAGACAAGCAGAACAATAAAAATGTAAAAAATAAAAACACTAACAATTAAATGAACAAAAAGATAAAGAACATAAAAAGACTAATGAAGAGGATAAGAAGGTATGATGAAAATAACCAATAAAAGTAACATTACCAAAGCCAAGAAAGAACACCAAATGAATTAATAAAAAATAAATTATAAAACAATTAAAAATTAACAATTAAAAAGAAAGAAAACCAACAAAAACCCCACTAATAAACAAGCGAGGAGAAAAAAAAAAGGCATATAAAATGAAAGGAAATAGATAAATAAGAGACAAAGAAAAATAGATCCCACAGGTAAGAGTAAAATAAAAGACACTCAAGAGAAGAGAGCAATTGAGAGAAGAGGGCAAAGAGAAATACTTGGAACCAAAGGACAAACGAGATGCAAGCGGAGAGGAAAGAGCCAAAAGGATCTTTTCCATCAACCAAAGTATCTTTACCTTATCTAACCTTTTCACCAGACATAAGCCAATCTGTAAATGTAAAATTATAGTCACTGCATAGATACATACTTTTGGTTATGTCAAAGAATGGAAATACCTTTTACCTCTTGCAACCACACAAACAACTTTCACCATAAACACCTAATGAATATTGACACAATACAAGCATAAAAAAAAAAGATCTGCACCATAAAAGATCAAGGACTTTGTCTAGATTCAACTCATCAACAAAGAACTCATTGCATCTATTGTCGTATTGTGATTATCTAACATAATGCCTTCTCACGAACTATTCTTTATGACATCTATAGGTCATGTTATAACATTTTCAACTACAAATTCACTGTGGACTGTCATTAATAAATATCACTATCCAAACATAGTTAACAAATCAAAGATTAATCTACCATTATTACTGGTACAAGCATAGATAACATTGGGATGAATTTCAAAGGTGAGCTACTACTTCTACACACCAAAAAATCACATATAGTAGTCAAACCTTCACCACCCATTCCACATAGGATCTACATACAAGTTTCTACACACATATAAAGTCTGCTATACTCCATAATGCAACTCCATACAAGAAGTTCCTACAACTAACATAAGGTTAAAAAATATTTCTGCTTCTGCTATTTTCATACAAAAACCATGCTATTGTTATATACCAACCATGTATATCTATTTTGAAGGCACTGTTCAACTACTATCCACTACACTATATCTATTTTCTATTTGATGGAAATGATGATTGAGATGTACAATGAGCCAACACAATCACCACATAAAATTACTCAACATGTTCTCTTGAAAAACTTATGAAAATATACACATTTATTATGTAATGAAAGAGGATTTCTCAAACTATTTTTCCTGAAGGAGCATGCGAGAAAATAATGTAATCAATCCAAAAATGATAAACAAAACTATCACTTCTTTACTAAACTCTACCAAGACAAAGTTTGTAACTATCTTAATCCAATATTTTAGAAGCTTTAACCAACACTAACAACTTTTTGTTTACTATGGGACTGAATAATGAAACAATAAACATCACCCTCTATTTTATACTTCCTTTTATGCGCTTATAGATGTTACCTATGCAATATGCACAAGCATTGATTCTTCTTCCTATTTCTATTGTTTCCTTCTCCAAACCTTTATATCACCTATTTTCTTGAGATGATTAATTGGAGGATCAAAATCATATTGTATTGACAACCAAAAAGAACTTCTATGATCACATCTTCCATGCATCCAACAATCCCTTTTATATGACCAACTTGGTTACACTTACAATAAATACCACATTATAACTTCTATTTTTCATTTTAGAAGAACTTTTAATCTTATTCCATTCAAAAAAATTTCTAGTATAAGTCGTACAATCTCTAGTTCTATGACCATAGATATGAAAAGAATAGCAATAACCATGGAACTAAGAGTAGTTATACCTCACTAGTTGATATTGCCTGATAAGCGGAGATCCTGTGGACCTGATGTCTCTTCTTCTTCCTTTGTTGAAGGCATTGTATTGTTTTCCATTAACAACCTTGTTTTCTGACTCAAGAGTAGTAGCATGATAGTTCAAATCTATTTTATACCTAGGAGTTTTCCTAACTTTGAAACACTATGCTTTTCCATTTGTAGATACAAAAATTGTTTCACATTCTGACTCTTTTTCACTTGAAGATGTTTGTCCTATCTCATATCCTAGACCAGTAATATCATTGGAATGTTTTTTCCTATATAACATCTCATCCAAGGAATTAATATTTTTCTCAAACTTCTTATATTCTTTAACTGGGTCTTGTGATCTTCAAGATCTTTCTTTAAAGCAACAACTTCTCTTCCAAGCTTATGACAATCAAGAGTTTTGGTATTCAAGTCATATTTTGTAACTTCCACTATCCTCTTAGTCTCCTCAATCTTTGTTTTCAGATTTAAGATTATGTTATCTGAATCATTAGAACAATTTAACAGAGAATTCTTTTCTACACTCTTTTTCAAAGAATCAAGTTCATCCTAAAAAAATTTACACATTTCTTCTTTATCTTTCAACTTGACTCCATTTTTTCTTCAATTTTTTTGCTTTCTTCCATTTGAATCTTGAGTTTCTTGTTTTCTCTTTCAAGTTTACTAATCATATCTAAAGTAGAAACAATCTCTCCTTCAAAATCAACTATTCGTTCAGGGTTACTATCACACTCTTCTATATTTGATTCACTCATATTAACCATGAATTCATCAAAACCTATATTAGAAACCTTGTCTTCTACAAAAATTTTCTTATTAGAATTTAAAGAATCAATTAACAAGGACTTTTCTTGAGACAAGGCTTAACTAGACATGACAGGAGTTTTTTGATTATCTTTTTGCTTGACACTAGTGTTTTTCTTTTGACCTCTATTTCTTTTGCACTTAGCCATGACAAGTACTCCACAACCAAGAATCCCCTAAGATGATAAGACTTAACTTACAAGGGTTTGGATCTAATACCACTTGTTGGAGTACAATGAAAACTGAGAAGGGGGGGTGAATCAGTGTTCATACATAAATTTTCACTTTGTAAATGCTTTTTCAAATTTGACTTAAGTAAACAATATGCAACAATAGAATATACAACAGTATAAAAAAAATACATAATCATATGAAATAATGATATGTCCTGAGTGGAAACACTCCTATGGAATAAAACCATTGGAAAAATGCCTCACTAGCTTATTTGAAAAATTCTCTTTTACAACGCCTCACTAGCTATTTGTATGTCTCACTGACAATGCTATCTCAGTGATAGGCTTTTCAATGCCTCATTGGCTATTTGTATGTCTCACTGACAATGTTATCTCATTGATAGGATTTTCAATGCCTCACTGGCTACACTTTACTATTCATAAACACCATTTGAATTTCATACACATAATATCATCTCAGTTTCTCTCTATAACATCCTCTTATCTTGCATCACTTAAGATTCAGAGATAGAAGTTTAAGTATAACATAATTGATCAATTTCACAAAGCACTGAATGTGCTTATCCAAACAACTTTCCAATTATGGATCAACAAAATGCCATTTTCCAATTGGAGAATAATATTTTTTTTTCCCAAAAAAATGAAGAAAGATTTCAAAGAAGCACATATAATGTCTTGCAAACTTGAACTGAAACATAACTGCCATCCTCAAGCTATTAAACAGCTATTCCTTAACAAACAACAACCATAACTAGTGTGTTCCATAAACAAATGTAACTAAGAAAACTAACTGCTTGTATGCATTTTAACCCTTAATCACAAACCAATTCTTTGCTTTTGTTAAAAAGAATAGACTTTTCCATTTTAGATAACCATAAATCATTAGGGTTAAGGAACGAAACCACCTATTTAAACTTTCTTGAAGACATCTCCTCATCACTTCCACTATCCTATCGTGCCTTCCTTATTGCTGCTTCACCTAAAATCGAGCATAGTCTTATTACAAGAAAACCATCATAGACTATAAATCATCATGCTCTCCTTCTCAATTGACAACTGACAAAATGATTTGTGTTTTTTACATGTTAACAAAATTTCTCCATCGAACCCTAATCAAATTTTTTGTGTGATCAAAGCAAGTGTCAATGCATGCCTTTTATTTTTCAAAGTTAATTTCACCTTTTGAGGTGAATTTACCACTAAGATAAAATTATTACAAATATCTTTCAAAACAATGTGTTAAGGGACTAGTGATACCATGAAACATACTTTAGGATATATAATGCCCATGAACTCTAGGAAAGCTCTTTCACAATGCCTTAGGAAATACTTTAGAATTTATGAAGTCCATGACCTCTAGGAAAGGTATTTCACAATGCCTTAGGAAATGTTAGTAAACAAACATGCTATGATATTCCTCTCATCTTCTCAATATAAAAAGACTTGATTAATATGCAAAAAAATTCTCAAGAACTTGTCATGCTATGTAATGTAATCACATTAATAGGACAAGTAATATGATGTGCATTTGTTCACACAATGCCAATGAGGGTAACGTTGCAAAATTTACTTACTAATGCCATAGTGATATGCCATCACAAGTATATCAAGAATATCAATATCATAACAAACACACACTTCAATGAGAGCCATGAAACGGAAATGGCCATGCAACTGAAAGCTTATCACATCTTGTGACATCTTTTGTCAACAAGGAAAATCAACAAAGAAGGGAACAAAGAATAACACATTTTGGTTGTGTATTCTATGCTTCTAGGATAAAGTGTTTTATTCTTGTTTAGTTTGTGGTGGATGTTTATGGTATGAAAGTGTGATAAAAGTTTCTAGAAGTGTTGTTGGATGTTCATGGAACATCTCTCTATGGTCTGTATATTAATGGCTGATCTCTTTGATGTTGCATATTATTTTGAGTTGTCTTTCTAGGTAATTTGTGGATATCCGGCCAATAGGGCTAATGTTCTTGCTTATACTATGTGCTTGGGGTCCACACCAACATTTGAGGTTCTGTTAAGATGTATTTTGGTCCTGACATGTTTGGTTGGGAACCACATTGATAAAATTTAGATGAAGTTGTGTTTTTAGGCTGACTAGTAATGTGCTACATGTTTCATCTACATGTTTCCTTTTTTCCAACATGGGTTGATGTGCATCATGTGAGTTTCTTGGGATCACATTGGAAGATTTAATAATATTATTTTTGGTCCTCTCTATCTTCTAGATAGGACCGCATTATTTTTTTGTGGACAACTTGTTCAAATGATCATGTTTGTATTATTTATGTGCAACCTAGTTGATGCTTTGAGATCCTTCGATAGATATAAATGCAATAAAATTTTATTTGCAAGATGTGTGTGGTGAGAGTTGATGTGTGAAGATGAATTGGAGAAATGAGTTATGGAAAGAAAATAATAATGAGCTTTAATGCCTCATTCAATAGGGTATAGTGTTGACATATGTTGTAATTTTAAAATCTTTATGTATCCTTCTCTAAGATAGGGAATCTCATCAAGTCCTTTTTAATTTGTATCTTTCCCTAGGGCTATACACCTTAGTACTATAATTCCCTTGTATCTAAATCCCTAAGGTTGTTTTCCTTAGCTTGCAAGTTGTTGGGATATGGTGTTGTACACCATTGCATAAATTGATCTATTATAATGTTGTAATTAAATAATTATTTAGTTGTCATGAACCTAGGCGGTGTGGTTAATCACACTAGGTAATTATTTGGGAACAACTTTATGTTCTATCATAACATTGTATTATTATTTAATGTGTGGGAGACATGTGATAATAATATAATATTGGGGAAGTATTAAATAAAGGGAAAACTTAGTACCCAATAATAAATAAGGGATTAGTGGTTTAGTGTTCACATGGTTTTGTGGCTCATGGTTTTATCTTACCACTTGGTTGTATTTGTGTGAGATTGATTCTATAAAAGCAAGCACATGTTTAGTGGTTAAGTTTGGATGGGTGAGTGGGTTGTCATTATTGAGTCTTTCTTAGGAGTTCATATGTGAAGAATGGCATGGGATTGGTGGATTCATGCTTGGACACATGAGGGAATAGAGAGGCTTGATGCTTTAGAGGTATTCATTGTAACTCTTGTATTGCTTTATTGCTGAATAATATGATGGATTTGCTTTTGGAGGCTAGGTTTTTCCTTATTGAGAGTTTTCCCAAGGTATATCTTGTGTTATCTTGTGGCTTGTATATTTGACCTATGAATTATGGTTACTTGTATGCATGTTTATCTCTCATGGGGTTATGTAGGAAATGGAATAAGTTTGTGGGTTGAATGCAATATTTCCTAACAAGTGGTATCAAAGCTTTCATGGTTAATGAATTTTTGCTATAACCGTAGTTTGAGAGTATTTTGCATAGTTGAAGAAATTGGATGTGCATGTAAGATTTGAGACATTGCAAGATATGGAACACATGTTGTAGGTGTTTGTATGCAAATTTAGGCTTTTGGGTTGTCAAGATATGTTGGGTATATTGTAAATTTGAAGTTTTCCAAATTTGGGTCAAAGAGGGATTCTTGGTTTGAGTTTTCATGTGAGGGTTTTGTAGGGGAAATTTTATGGATGACCTCTTGAGACAAAATAGACCTTACCATTGGATCTAGGAAGCTCAAGACATGAAAAATGACATGAAATTTGACCTAATTTGGAGTTGACAAAAATGTAAAAAAATAAAATAGTCAAAGACCTATTTGACTGTATGACCTTGTTGCAGAAAAAAAAAATATTAAAAATAATCTATAGCTAAAATATTTTTCCTATTGGCCTTTATCCAAAAAAATCCTGTAAAATAAATTTCATTAAAAAACTCGATTGAAAAATTCATATTGGAAAAGTTTTGGAAATAATTTAAATAAACAAAAAAAAATAATGGTGGGTCGAGAGTTTGTAGACCCCCATACCCACATGGTACACACTATGTGTACAAACTAACAAGCATATTCTCTGCCCCCACCACTTGATAAGATATGTCAACCTCTTTTCCTTATGAAATCTTGAATGACATTTAGCCGAATATTTTGGTATGAAAAATCTTTAATTTTTTTTAATTGGAAAAAAGCATAAATTAATTGTAAAAAAAATAATGTGCAAAATGATCTTTCAAAATAAGAATCATGAAAGGAGCCACAAAGTAATCAACATCAATACAAATCAACAATTAATAGCTGCAAGAGACAAAACAACTGTAGCTTAAAAATTACAAAATGATCAATTTTCTCCAAGAGTACATAAAACTTTCTCCTTTGTAACAATTTCCATACATGAAAGAAGGGACTTCTAGTGTTTCTTAGCAATCTTTGTCAACTGGGACTACACATCAACTATTCAGATCTTGAGTTTTGAGTTGAAGCTGAATTTATCTTTCAATGTTCTAACAAGTATTGGCTACTACAAAATAATGGTAGGGAATAAGCCATGCATAATAACTTCATTAGACGAATACATTAGAGAAAATAGATTTACATCAAAGCTTCCAAATATACAAAAGTATACATTGACGAAAATATTCTAAATTTATATTTTCTGAACAATGCAGCCCTAATAGTGCTGATTTCCATCTTAAATTTTTATTAAATATAGTTGGAATCTCAACCAAAATTGTTTTTCAAATTTCTTGGGTATACTTGCACATCTAAAAAGCATGTTTAATGGTTTCAAGCTTATGGCAAAAAGGGGATCTGGAGGAGTGGAAAGGGAGAAAAGTAAGGCTTTCTCCCACAACAATTTTATAGTGGATAATCTTCCAAGCAAGAAATTGTGGTTTTGCTTCAACTTTGGATTTCCAAAATAGCAAGGCTCAAATTGAACCATTTAGATTCACTCTAATTCAATCTCCATTTCAAATTTAACCTTGGTTGCATTTGGATTGGAGCAAGAAGCTTATTGTAGATTAACTTCAGAGGGAAGTTAGATATATTAAAACCTTGAAGCCACCTCCAATCCTTAAAGAAGTTACATGAAATGATAGTATAAATTTTCAATTGAAGATCAGGGTATGTGCAGGATCATCATGGAAAAAATAGGGCCTTAAGTGGCAAAAAATTCAAAAAAACCAGAGTTAGGAAACTTAACATAAAATTTTGAATAAGTTATCTACATTATTTCAAAAATATGTAAGAATAGAATTTGTAGAAAATTGAATGTAGTTTCTAAACTACTAGGTTTATTTAAAATAAATAAATTATTTGGTGAAAATTTGAAATTTCAATGCAGTAGCACTTAAATTTTAGGGAAAAAATAAGTAGGTGTCTGTGTGACCACCCTAACCACAATAAAATGATAATATTTTTTTATAAGATTTTAGATATAAGTAGAGTACTCATGTCCTAATGTGGTGCATATTTTTTTGTAATTTTTTTCCAAGTAAATAATTCATTATGAATTTTTTATTACAACTTTTAAAAAATATAAAAACTTGTATGTCTGACCACCTTAACTTGGTCAAAACTTCATGAAATTCATTTTTTTTTAAATCCTTTTGAAAGCAAAGCACAAAATGTGATGCATGTTTTAGATTCAAAAAATGTGATATTGTTTGAAAGCTATAGATTTTTTTCAATCAGCCTATCAATCAGGACTTTAGTCATAATTTAAATAGAAAATGAGTAATAATTATTAATTAAACTCAAAGTAAAGCATAATTTATGTTGGTGGAAAGCTGAGAATCTCCTTTAAAAACCCTTTTCATTTCATCAATTTGGGTAAAAAAAGTCATCAACCAAATACCCTACACATACCCATCATATTGCCACTTTTTGGCCCATCATGATCCTACACATACCCATCAAGAACAATTTCTTACACCTTGTGGATGTACTTGATTAAAGCATTAGACAAGTTGAAATACTGTTTGAGGAAGAAATCACTTTTCCAAGTAGGAAGGTTGTTAACCATCCATTCCCAAATTTTGATTCGAGAAGGGGAATCATTTAGAGCATAGATGGAGAAAAAACCAATGGATCTTCCTTCGAGAAGAAATAAGAAACACACACAATTATTATTAGGATCAAATCCTGAAGAGATGATAAAGAAGAAATTCCTCACACTATGCCTCCACTCTTGTCACTATGAAGAGTGGATTTAAACCAGCCTTCCCTCCATAAGGATTGAAGAGCAAGTTGGAGGTGAGTTTTAGCAACTTTGACTTCTTGCAAGAAAATTACATTTGGCTTATGAATTTGTAGAGATTTCTTAACATGAACTTTTCTTGAGGGGATAGATAAACCGCTAACATTCAATGGCATAACATAAAACTTCAATGGATTTGAGGTAGGGAGTCCAAAGCCTCTGATTTTAGAACTTTATACTCATTTTCCTATAAATAATATTTTTGCTGAAGTGGAATTAAGGCCCTAGAGAGGTCCTCAATAGGGGATCTTGAAATTTTTCTAAGAGAGACCAGAGAGGGAGATCTGGCTCTAAGAGTAGTAGGTTGATTCCCATGATTCCTAAGAGAACTCAGAGAGGGAGATCTAACTCTAGGAGCAGTAGGTTGATTTTCACGATTTTGGTTATATAATTGCATATTTGAGCTTTCTTTTCTTTTTTTAATCATCCTCCATCCATCCTCAAGAATATCCTCCTTATAAGATGAGGTTTTATTTGAAGGAGAACAAAGAACTAAAGAGCAAGGAGGGTTATGTAATAAACCTACTACAGAGGAGGGTCTTGATTGAGAGGGAGAAGGGGTGGGTGATGGTTGAAAGGAGGGTGGAGAAGGGGGAGTGTTGTTAGGGGATGAGACTCTATGAGAATGATGACCTTGAACTATGGGAGGGGAAGAGATTGATGAAGGGGTTGTGGAAGAGGCAAAAGCATTAGTTTTGGGTTTAGGAATAAGGCAATCTATGATTAAATGCCCTTCTTTGCACAAGTAAAGATAAGTATTAGGCTTGTTAAGGTAAGAAATGGGTTGTGCAAAGAAAATTCCTAGAATGATTAGTTGTAGGCTATCAAGGAAAGCTTGGTTTAAATCAACTTCAATGCATGCCCGAGGGTGAACACAAAAACTTGAATACTTATCAGTAATATTTTTGCACCATAAAACTTTGCCTAATTGGGCTGCTATGTCTTTGAGGAATGGTTAGAAGGCCAAGTTAAAAAAAGGGAATTCTACCCACATTGGATATCAAGACTTGGAGGCTCCTTCAGGGTGGAAATCAAAATCTCGGGCCTTTAGGTAACATATTTGACCACATATTGCCCAAGAACCATAATGCAAAATAGCCTAAGCATGTTCAATTAAGAAAAATGTGCATGAAATATAATCCTTGCCTGGATCTATGATAGATTCTATCATCCAACTGATGTAGAGCGAGGATGGATAACTTCAACACAAACTAAATCAACTAATCTTGAAACCCTAAAACATCACTTGATGGGTTTTTCCTCACAAGCCTTGAATCTTTAAAGCCTAAAACATGGGGGCAGCAAATTGAGTTTTTTTTTCAAAACTTTTAGTGCAGACATGATAACCACTATTTAAAGATATTTCTAGATAACCATTTTTTCTTTATTCAACATATCTCAAAATCGGGGTAGATTACTTTGTATGGAATCCTTCAAAAATGGATTCTCCTTCTGCCAATTAAGCCTAATACATGAAAAATTAGACCTAGGGAATCATCAAAACATGTGCAAACCTCAATATGGAACCCTACAACTTTGAAGCATGGTAATATACAAATTTTCAGACCCCCCAAAAAAAAAAAAATTCTCCACCATGGAAACTATGAGAAATCATATTTTGAAAGTCACTAGTTACCCTGCCTAGGGTTTATGATAATTTTTGAACTATTTTTGCCAAAATTACAATATCTATCTCCAAACTCAACAAAAATCAATGAGACCAAGTGCATTAGAAAGTAGATTCACATCTCTTTCAATTCCAATAGGTCTAATATCAATATATGTAATATCAAATCTGTACCATGTGCTGCAATAGTTTGGTTATAGAAAAAATATGGAAGTGGAAGTCACCAATTTGATCATAACTTAATAAAACTTAACAAAAACCAGCCAAAACATTTGAAAATGAAATCTAACTCAATCCTCTATCATACCCAATCATGTGTAGATCATGAAAATTTCATATAGTACCGTACTACATCAAACAATAGTGATGAAATGTTCAGATTTATAGAAAACAAAGGAAGTGTATTGCTTAAACTTCAAAATTGTAACTTCCAACCACACCCCAAAAGGTCTTCGAAGTTACAAGGAATTTTTAAGGAATTTCCATCAAATTACTAACAATTACAAACTAATTTTCAACTTCCAATTGGTCACCTTCCACTAGACCAAAAAATGCAATTTTTTTTTTTTGCAACTTGACAACATTCAACAACTTTGACACTTTTACATTTGCACACAAACTTAACACCTAGTGACCCAAACTAGACTCCAACACATTTAAAATGGTCTTCTTAGACCTTATTACATATTAAGAACTTAAACAAAATAAAAATTTAACTTTTTACCCCTTTTGGGCATGAGAACCTAGGTGCCCCTGCACCATACTCCCAAGGGGAAGAAAAACTCAAGTCCACTTGAGTGCAGGTTGTCTCTCTCTTCCTAGTCTTCCAATTCTTTGGAAACTTGTCCTTCATCTCTACAACTTTCCCTAGATATTTTTTCTTCTTCTTGTACAATCTCTTACTGGACATATTCTCAACTTCAAGGTACCAAATTTTGAGTTCTCGTTCATATGCCTCAGTACCACTATCTATGTCTTCATCTTCATCATTTGAACACAATATGTCAGCATATTCATCATCTATAAAATAAAAAAATGCAACCATTACCTCTATTGTTTTTGTAACATCTTCTTCACCGTATAGTGCATAAAAATATGAATACACTGCATTCACTTCTCCTTTTTCCTTATACCCTTTTCCATCTTCATTTTTATCTGCTGCACCTATAAACACACACTTACAAATATTGTTAGAAATAACATTTTGAGTCTCAAGGAACCCATTGTCTTCACATTTTTCCTCTTCCTCAGATGGCTTAGGCTCTTCCATCATCATCAAAGACTCTCTAAGGTCTAGTTTTGCTTCCCTCCCTTGCCTTCTTCTCTTCAAAATAATCTTCCTGATAGGCCATTTAACATTTTTCCTTATTGGCCAATACCAACCTTTTTCTTGGTTTACTCTCTCAAGCAACTGTTGCATATCAAGTTCCACCATTTTTCCCATTTCTTCCATTTTTTTCCATTTCTTCTAAGGTGTGCCTCAACTCCATTATCTCTTGTTGCACTTTTGTCTATTCTTTTTTATCATTTTTCTTCTTCATCTCACTTATCTCTTTTCTTTTCTCTTGTTTCTTGCTTGGTACCTCCTTACTTTGCAAGTCTCCATAGACTATTCTCCTCAACACATCCATTATTTTTTCTCAATCATGTCTCTTTCACCTTGATTCTTCTTGTCTTCATGATACCTCACCTAGGTTTCTCCTTTCTTCACTACCTAGTCTTTTGGTATCCAGGTTCTTGCTTCAACTTGCAAAAAGACAATACACAAAAACTCTAAAAACTTTCTTATGTATATCTTCAGGCTTTGATACCGACTTGATACAAAGCAGGGGTGGATAACTTCAACACAAAATAAATTAACCAATCTTGAAACCCTAAAACATCACTTGATGAGTTTTTCCTCACAAGCCTTCAATCTTTAAAGCCTAAAACATGGGGGTAGCAAATTGAGTTTTTTTGGCCATAACTTTCAATGCAAACATGATCTACAAAATATAAAGAAAGCTATTGATACGCATTTGGGCTTTATAAAACATATTTCTATGTCGTAAAAAAATGCACCCTTTGCTTGACATGAGATTAAGTCATGATAAATGGACTTAATGTGGCCTTGATTTAGGTGTTGTGAGGCATTTTATGCATCCACACTAGGTCTTGGACCCTTGCAAATTGAATAACATACTTTTAATGATGTCTTGTAAAGGTGTTGTAAAGTCTTATAATGGACTTTCATGCTTTTCTAGACTTAATTAACCTATTTCTTCCTAATTAACCTCATTTTAGTGTTGTAAGGTGTATTTAATTACACTTTCACATTGATTTTTGGGTCCCAATCCCTATTTAACATTTAAATAATCACTAATAGGCCTCAATGAACCCATACTGTGCATCTCGAGGCTTTAATTGATCAAACACTCGACAAGATGGCATTTTATACCTTATTTCCTAATTCCTTGGCTTGTTGGTGTTAGAATGGCCCCTGTAGGACCCATTCGCCATGCATGGTGAACTAGTCCCATCCAAGTGGGATCAATTCCCCATGTGTGGCAAATGAGTCCTATCTAGCCCCATTTTGACCTTTGAGCAGGAAATAGAGTGAAATGTGAATTAATTTTGCTTCATGTTAGCCTATGTTGAGGTATTATCAGGTACTAAGGTACAATTGTCTATAAATAAGTGTTTTTATGCTCATTTTAAATCTAACAACTCATTTTTACATCTCTCATCATTAATTCATCATCTAATTTCTTATCCAAGTCAAGTAACTTAGGGTTTTTTCATTTTAAGCCATTGAGAAAGCTTCTAAGGAAATTCAAGGGTTGAATCTTCCTCCATTATTGCAGAAATTCAAGATCAATCCTCATGGAAAGGTAATCTACTCCATTTTTGCATGTTTTATTCACTTATTTCATCATTTTGGTTTAATTACCTAAACCTACATGCCCTCACATTCAACATATCTCTCTTTATCTTGTTTGTATGTAGATTTAGGTCTCTTGGAAGCTTGGGAATCATTGAATATCAAGTTGAAAATTCATTCAATTCGTCTCTTCATAATTCAAGTCAAAGAATCAAAAAAAGGTCACTTTCAGACCTGAATCCAACAATTTCAAAAGCGAACACATGTAGAGAGTAGAAGTGCAGATCTATCTCCATAGAGTCTACTCTTGATTTTGCAGATCCCTATAGGTGGAATAATTTTCCATCCATGGTGAATGAGTCCCACTTGTAGGCCTGAAAACTAGTTTTCTCATAATTCAACTCACAACATTCAGAAACCTATTTTTGGAAGTTTTCACCAGAAGTAGGACTAATTTTCCATCTGTGCGATTGGTGGCGAATCAATCCCAATGGCCATCAATAGTAACTTCAAAAAGATTCTAGAACTCTCTAGTAACAAAAATCTACCTCCAAGTGCACTCTAATTAGTCTCATCAACTCTTGTTTTCATTTGATTAGGTTTCTAGTTCATATTTGCAATCAACACCACCATCTTACATTAGGTTAGTTTACATTCATTTATTTTCATTTGTAAGCATTCAAAACACATCTACACACACTTCACATCAATATTACATCCACCCTTACATCAATCTTGAATGAAACCCTATGCATTTTGGCCCACTCTTTCTCCTTCTAGGTGAAAAACCCTATGAGAGCTAGAAAGCAAAGTAGGAGCCAAAATATTTCATTTCATTTTGGTGAACCTTCTATTTGAATCCCCTCTTTTCTGATTTTGGAGTGCAATAATCATCCTAGATTTTCTTGCATTGCATTAGTTAGCTTGCATTATAGGATTTAATTTTTGCATGTGTAAAAGTACATAATAGGTTGTGTTTTTCATCATTAAAAATTTTTGCATTCTAAATTTTTCATTTAGAACTGCATCATATCACTTAGAACCCATCAAAGTCAGTTAAAAATTTCTGAAAAAGTTTGAAAAAAGTCCATACTGGGACTCATTCGCCACCCTAGGCGAATCAGTCCCTTTTGACCCCTGAAACAACATTGTAGAAAACTCAGAAATTTGTTTTTAGGCTTCTATTTGGTGCCTTAACCTTTATATATCAATTAGTTTCATTTTTGTAGCATGCATTTCATCAAATCTAGCTTAATTGAGCTCATTTCATGCATGGTTTAAATTTTACATTTTATTCTCATATTGTTACATAGCATAATCAGTTAATTATCATCTGAAAATTGCATTTCATTTTAGATTTTTACTTTGCATTTGGAGATGGAATAGATTGTCATTTCAAAATGTTAGTTTCAATATTTTCCAATTTTACAAAGAAAAAGCTAGTTAACAAACATTCAAGTTCTTCATTTAATGCATTTCCTAGTTATGAAAGTATCTTAGTGCAAGAGAATGTGAATGATAATGTTAATGCTTCTCTTGAACCTACACTCCCTCATATGTATCCCATTTGTGAGGATGATGTGTTAGAAGGGAATACAAACATAGATAAAAATGATGATCATAATTTTCCTTCCCTTGATATCTCTCCTATTAGTGATGAAGGTATCTTGGCGAAATAAGGTACAATCGTTGAGCATCATGAAGGTCTTGTTTTTCCTTCTCCTCATTCCCATTGGTAAGATATTATAACAATACAAAATGAATGCATTACCACTACCTTACCTAGTCTCTATTCATCTCCCAACACCTCCCCTATTTGTAACAATCCTTTCATAAATAATCATGACAAATACATTTGTGAGGAGGATATGTTGGTATCAAGAAACCAAATTATTAAGATTCATAACCTTATTTCTCTCCTTCCTAATGTTACTAATAGTTGGAAGGGTCTATTTGAACAAGAAGATCCAATCATTGACACACATTAACATCCTAGTTGTCTTCTCCTTCATGACTCCCCTATTTGTGATGAAGCTTTGACATGTGATGCACCTCTTGATTGTCACTTTCCTAAAAGCTCTCCTAGTAGGGTAGATGATATGACATAATAGAATGAGACATTACAAACACCAAATGATTGCATAGAGTCTTCCCCTAATCAAACACATTCAACCATTAATAACCCCCTTGGTTGCAATGAAGTTATTTGGGATGAACCAAACCTTAAATATCATGAACATGCGGTTTGTTGTTCTCTTATGAACTCTCCTTCTAGGGAGGATGTTATGACCCAAAACAAAGATAACATGCCCTTCATAGACAATGAAGACTCTCACTTGTTACGGGATGTTAACAATATTCAACCTCACTACACACTTTACCCACCTTCACATCCACTTCATCCTTCCAATAAACCTCACTACACACTTTACCCACCTTCACATCTACTTCATCCTTCCAATAAACCTCACTATACCCTCTACCCACCTCAAACTAATGTATCACAAAAACCGAGTTATAATACTGTTGCTCATACATATAACACTCAAAATAATCTCCAACTGCCACAACCAATCCCACCCTATTTACCTTTACCCAATCTAGCTAGCATTCCTTGTTACATCCCCAATAGAAAGGAGTATGATCTTGTTGAACAATTAAAGAATACTCCTACAAATATTTCCCTTTGGGATTTACTTGAAAACTCACCAAATTACCACAATATTCTTAAAACAACTTTAAAACAAATTGAAGCTTCTCATCTACCACTCCAAATGATGTGGCAGCTCTCATCCAAAAACCAAATATTGACATTACCTTCCATCAACATGAGCTCCCTCCTTTGGATTTGCATACTCAACATGATGCCTTTATGATAATTGCTCAATTCAATTGCATAGGTATCAAACACACCCTCATCGATAATGGTTATGCCCTTAATGTGTGTAGTGTTAGTCTTCTTGATCGATTAGATGTTCCCAAGTCACAAATCAAACCTGATTATGTA